>JAATLQ010038247.1:0-86121 GCA_013421005.1 Heliconius erato x Heliconius himera
GGCAACCATTGTTTTTCCAATTCCTTATGCGATTTTCTTTCAAATGATGTGCGATTCACATAAAAAACATATGAGTGCAATTTTCTCCAAAAACGAGTTACGAAAAACATTAATTAAAGGTGATTGCGGCAGGATTTTTTTGGGCAACCCTAGTGTAATCTATTCTACTATCATGTATTATTCTTAAATATAAGTTTCATTAGAAAATCTAATCCCTACAGTTTTAAACGATGGGATCTTAGGCCATTAGCTCATGTAATACGATCTGTTTACTGATTGCGTTTCTATGAACATGACAGTGTGCTATTACAATATAATACGATAGTGCCCCGTCGTGGCACGGTGGGGTGTTTGGCTGTTAAAGTGATGGTTTTGGGATCGAATCCCGTTTGGGAGAATGTAATTAACTGTTCACTTACAATGTGAAGTAAAAGTGCAATAATTTTGAGTGAAACGAAATAAAGATCCTATCTTCTACGTATTATAAGACTTGATAGAGTTAAATGAAGGGTATAAATAGTAATAGAATAGTATGAGGCTTTTGTGGCGCAGGGGCACAAGCGTGCGACTGTACAAGCTACAGTTATGGGTTCAATTACAACTCAGGGTAAAGAAATATTTAATATTTTCTTTTCCTCGGTCTGGTAGCGAGGCAAAGCGCGGCGTTGAGTTCCGCTACACAATTAATCATTTTGACGAAAAGGGAGAAGTATCTTAATGAAAATAGAGTGTCTTAACACTAGGTACCCAAGTGCCCTCTACCTACCCTACTGTGTGGAGGAATAATAGTTGTGTGTGTGTGTGTGTGTGTTTGTGGATCATTTAATTTAAGATATAAAATAAAATAAATATAATAAAATGGACAATGTACATTTTTCCCGTTCCCTTAGGAATTACAAAAAAATCTGTTTCCGGACTACGTATTTGCCAATTTTTTTTAGCTTTAAGATGTATCCCTGTTCCCTACAGAGAACCGACTCTGCATGTCTCTTTCGCCTCTTCCACTGTCATCAACCTCTTAATACATACATGCCTTAAATTTAAATTTTATTATTCTTGTAGTTTTGCCTGTGCGTCCGTTACTGACTGCAGTAACGGAAGAGATTTTTTTATACCTCATTAGATTTATGACAAGCATTGAAATGTTTAAACAAACAAATGTTGTAATTTATCACTCTGTCCAGGTTGGAGGACAGAGTCATAAATTACAAAGATTAAATTCATTCCCCAGAATGAAAATAAAACCCCACGACCTCGTGTCACCTCACAGTCACACGCTTGTGCCTCTGTGCCACGACGACCTCGAAATGGAAGATGTGAATGAACGACATAAAGTAAACAAAAATGGAAAAGGGCAAAATGTTAAAATTTTTTAAATTATGGTTTTACTTCAAGGTATAAATAAGTAGTTATTACTTCCCACTATTATACAAAATAACAATCAGCTTCACGCTGTATCCCGTACACAGCAGGGTAGGTAGAGGGAACCTAATGTTAGGACACTCCCGTCCTCCTTTCCGCCGAATTTTTCGAGGTGTTGAGAGGCGGAATTCAACGCCACGGTTTGCTTTGTTACAGAGCGAAAAATAAGGTATCTACAAATAAATAATAATCTGTGAAATATATAGATAGATACCGTCGTGGCGCTATCAAGACCTAATAAAGTTAGGTTAGTTGTTTAGTCAGATTGATGTTAGTTAGTTGTTTAGTCAGATTGATGTTTTTGAATTTCAAATATTATAATATTTTTTTTAGTTAACCGCTGAGGCAGAGGGAACGTCTGAACCTGTCGTTAAAACACTCCGCTTCACACTTCCCAAATTCTGAAGGTATTGCGTACTAACGCCACGCTTTGCCTACCTGTAAAAAATAATGAAATCTCTAGCTTAAGCCAAACAAAAAAGTTAACGGCCAAGTTACATAAAATCAGGACAGGCACGGCTCGTTGAAGATAATTAGAGTACGGGTACGATACCAAGTGTGTTATAGTAATAAAAAATAAAATAAAAAAACACTAGTAAAATAACTATACGAAACACCACATTAATATTCTACTCGCGTTTGACTGATAAACACCATACAAAGCAACTATTTCATAACTCAGAAACGCGTATCATAGATTATATCTTCTCTATTATAAAATTGGGCAATACGCGTATAAAATGTAGGACAAAACGGGACTTTCCCTTTTATTTTATTCTAAGCGTGTAAATGTATGTAAATTAGTACTGATGATCGTCGTGGCACAGCACACGGCACAACGCAACGGTTGTAGGTTCGATACCCACTTGGGGAAAGAATTGTTTTTATTTCCTTGCTCTGATAACAAGACAAAGAGCGGCGTTAATTTCAGACATTGAAATGATTTAAGAAATTAAGCGAAAAATGAAGACGGAGTGTCTTATCATTAGGTTTCTTCTATTTCTATTCTACTATATGCGTAATACAGCGTAAAGCTAAAAAAAAATTACAAAAAAAGCTAATCATTTAGCTTTTAGACTATAAGGCATAAAACAGTTAATGTATTATCATTAAAATTAAACCAATATAACGGTGAAATAAGAAATTGAAAATTGCTCTTTATAATTTCATAGTAGGTTTAATTTAAATTATATGAATATTGATTAAGTATATTAGATAGCAACAGTTCAAGTAAAAACATTTATTAGTTTCTAATTAACGTTAAATATTATACATTCTGTATACCTAATTGGAGGACACCTTGGTTGAGCTTCGATAAAACAATATGTATAATACTGAAGGAAGGTCTAGTAAAAAATATGAGGACTCCCGAAGGGCATGTATGAAGAGGTTGATGACAGTTGAAGAGGCGAAAGAGGTAAAGTGTGAAGCTAACAAAAAAATAATAATAAATTTAAAACTAATCGAGTGCATCTGTCAACGCATCATACAAAGATTATTATTCAAAAACAACACAATAAAACAAAACAATCTTTTCAAAAACAACATAAAAAACAAAAGTGTCTGCTACATTCGGGTTCAACGACCTAACGACCAGAACGTTCTGGTTAGAACCGGTTGTAACTGGTTCCAACTGAATCGTAATGTGGATTTAAGCAAAAAAACAAATTTGTTTACAAACTTCGATATTTTAATAAAATTAAAAAATAAATATAGAAAGTGCATATTTAATATATTATTTACAAGATAACATCCAAATTAACGATCAGGTATTTAACAATAAAAAAAATAAGAAATCTGACTGCGAATGCTATATTTAATTATTATAAAAGTCGGGAATTAAAAAAATATATATTAAATCACGACTTATATATAAAAAATATATTACTTCACGACGTATCCTTCACAGAGCAGGTTAGGTAGAGAGAACCTAGTGTTACCCTTCGCTTCGTTCGCCGAAAATTAAATATTCCCTCGAGTGGGAATCAAACCGTCACAACTACCGCGTTTTCAGTCGCACGCTTATGTACCTGTGCCATGGCAGCCTCGGTAATTTATGAAAACGAAGATTTGTGTATTACACATGACACTTTCTAAATTCGTGGCGCAGGGGCATAAAGTGTGACTGTAAAATTGACTGGTTGAGGCAAAGCGCGGCGTTGAGTTCCGCCACCCAACACGCAATGCCAAAACTAGAATTATTTCAATTGAAAACCAATAGAAATAGTTCCTGAGATCAACGCATTCCACGAAACAAACTCTCAAGATTTACAATAATAGTATAGTTTTACATATAAACATTCCTCCGACTAAGAATTTATCTTTATACTTAGACTTCTTATGAAAATAAAGATATATTGATTAATGATAACAAATCTTATGCTTCACTTCAGATCCAACGACACTTGTCTTTAAAATGATAGTCACTTTGACACTTAAAAGTGTTATAGACTTAGAAACCACTTGAGAAAGTGATTGACAAACCCGTTTTTTCTGGAAAAAAACAGTTTCTATATATTTTTATCTGATCTTATCTATTATATGTATAATCGATAATGACATCTAATACAGATAAGCCCTTTGTGACGTTATTAGTTAACTGTAGTTATATAAGAACAGTAAATAATATATCGACGCCATCGATCTATATCTATCTATTTATCTATTAAATCTGGAGTTTTTGACACCCTTTTATCAGTATATCGATAGTATGTACTCATATGTATGTTTGTTTGTACTAAAACTTTGAACGTAACGTTTTTTACCTAATTATTGTTTATTTTTTAACATATTTTTGTTTTAGCGCTCTGGTGCGGTGTTGAGTTCCGCTACTGAACATGTTACGTACAAAATTCGAGGGATAAGCGGAGAACACAGTGTCTTAACACCAGATACACTGGCCTATGTGAAAAACATTAATTTTAATTTTTTTGTCTGTTTGTCTGTGCGTTTGTTCACGCTAATCTTAGGAAAAAGTTTATGTTAATCTCAGAAACGGCCGTTTGCACTATTAGATTCTGACAAGTTTCACTTAAAGTTTTATTTCAATCGGTTCACAAATAAAATAGTTATGTCAATATAAAGAGTTGCATTCTACAATATTGCTACAAAACAAGAGATTTATCGAATTGGATATTGTCTTTTACATGACAATGTTATTATATCACGAAATTAATTGAGATGGCAAAATAACTGTGGCATACAAGCAGGCGAAGCCGCGCGAATGCCACTAGTACATTAATAATTATGTAAATTAAAATAAAAAGTGTTTGTTCCGAAATTTAATATTTTTAAAGTATTGTATTAAAAAGTAATAATTGACTATATTATTTTAGTTGTTTTGTGCACCATGTTTTTGATGTTTTTGGCTGCTTAGGTTTTGTTAGAGATGTGTCTTTGTTCTTTTCTGTTTTTCGGATGTGGCTAACAACGGTAATTGGGGACACACAAGCGGATAACGGGACAGTTTCGTTTACAACGGGACGTCTAGTCACGTTATGTATATAGCATATAGCAGAGTAGGCATAGGGAACCTAATGTTAAGAGACTCCGTTACTAACTTTCCCCCCTATTTTAGAAACATTACGTGTTTTTTTACCGCGTTTCGTTTACCTAGAGCGAGGAAATCAAATTTATTCATTGCCCCAAATGGAAATAGACCACAACTGTTGCGTTTTCTACAGTTCACCATTACAAGCTTATAATTGTAATTCATTCCATACAGAATGAGTGTATAGGCTGCAAACTTAAGTTTGTTTTATGAGGTGTACAATATTGAACATAGTACGGAACCCTTGTTGAGTGAGTCCGACTCGCATTTGACCGATTTTTTCTGTTTATTACTTTAATATATCATCATTTACAATAGAATGACTTAAAATTCTTGCATAAAAAATAAATACACTAAAGACGTATTTAATGAGATAAAAATAAATTTAAAAAATTAAATCAGCTTCACGCTATATCTCGCACACAGCAGGGTAGGCAGAGCGAACCTAGTGTTAAGACACTCCGTTCCCCACTTTCTGCCGAATTCTGGAGGCATTGCGTGTTGAGTGGCAGATCTCAACGCCGCGCTTAACCAATGAGATAAATATTAAGAAAAAGGAAATCATAGTGACCGATCACTAAAATCCAAGTCCAAGTAATAAAAAAAAATATCTATAGATTTAAAAAATCGAATAAAACAATTTATCCTTTACCAAAGTTGGTGAACAACTGAATAAATTAACCTAACGGAAGTAGTAAAATTACGCGCCCTATAAAGTTTGTATTCATGTTCATATTTGACACGTACAGTAGTGTCGAGTGATATTTTAATTGAAACATTGTTTGTTATATGTACCTACACTTTTTTTTTCAGCTTCACGCTGTATCCCGCATATTGCAGGATAAAGAGAACTTAATGTAAGGACACTCCGTCCCTACTTTAAGCCGAATTTAGGAGTCATTGTGTGTTGAATGGCGGAATTCAACGCCGTGCTTTGTTATTGTTACTACAGTGATGTAATTTAATTATTAATAAATAATAATTCGTTTTGCCTAGAATCGAACCCAAAACCGTTGCATTTACAGTTATACTCTTATGCCATTGCGCCACGATAACCTCGTATTATGTAAATCGTAATATACGAGGTATACATTTTACATAATAATAGTGTAGTAAACATTTTTTTTTATACACGTCGTGGCGTAACGCCACAGCGTCTGATTGTAAACACGGCGGTTGTAGGTTCGAGTCCTACTCAGGGGAAAAAAATATTTTGTTGTTAACAAGATAAAGCGTAGATTTAAGTTTCGCCGTTCAACTAACAATTGTCTTAAAAAAAGGGCCGGGCTCGATCTTAACACTATATAACGGAGTGCGGAGCAGAGTGTTTAAACACTAAGCTCTCTACTACGTGGGATACAATGTAATGCTTTATAAAAATATAGCTCCTTTAATTAAAAAGTATCAACAACGTCAGGTGCCGTTATCCTATAGGCTCACCGACATTTACAATACAAACAACCAAAACTATGTAAAATAATTAAAGCATTCTAAAAATATTTTTTCATTTTCACTTTAGACTAAGACTAAAATATTTAAAAGGTTCGTATAAAAGTATCTAGATTATATTATGAGCCTTAATTTGAGTGGTTTACTGATAACATCTGAAGAGTTTCAAAATTCAGGTGTTGGCTCCATCATCAGTCGAGCTTGTTTTTTTTAACATTACGCTGTACTCCGCACATGGCACGGTAGGCAGAGGGAACCTGGAAATATAGTGTTAAGGTACTCTATTCCCATTAAGACACTTCCGTTCTCCACTTTCCGCCGAATTCTGGAGACATTGCATGTTGAGTGGCGGATTTCAACGCCGCACAGCATCAACCAGTCCGATGATACCATAACATTATAGTCATCTAAGCTAACTTTAGAATATTTTGATTTGATGCATGCGTTCAGTTATTTTCCTTTAGAATTAATTGACGTATTAAAATAAACACTTTAGACTATTCTAGGACGTCGTGGCGTAGGGGTACAATTCAAAGGGGTTTGATTCCTTGTCACGTGAAAATTAGGTGGAAAGTGAGGAATTGCGTGATGAGTGGCGGAACTCAACGCCGCGCTTCGCCTTGATACGGAAAATATTAATTATGTCATTCCGCCAAGTGGGAGACGAACTCACAACGATCGTGTTTACAGTCACACGTTTTTACCTATGCTCCACGACGGAACCAACAGTCTAATTATTTGTAAATGAAAATAACTAGGCCTGCGCATGTAAATGAAATATTGTAGAGAAAATTCTTAAGGCTTATTATTATTATAATAGGCCTTAAGAATTTTAGTGACGTTCTGTCATTTACTTGCTTTTAAAGAATAAAAAAAGTGATTCAATTAGAATAATACGTATAAAATAAGTAGGTATGTAGAGGCCGTCGAGTGTGATTGTATACGCGACGGTAGTTGGTTCGATTCTTACTCGGGAAAATGGATTCTAATTTAATAATATTTAAATTCAGCGTGAAGAAGATAAAATTGGTATTTGTGAGACACAAATCTCGGACGTCTCGTAAAATGGGCTAAAGATGGGGAGGGCTTCATTACTAGGTTTCCCCTGCCAACTCAATTTTAGGGGCCGTTCAAGTATCACGTAAGCAGTTTTTTTGCAATTATTGACCCCCACCCTCCGCTATATCATCAAAAGTAAGCAATCCTCTTAAAAATATTTCATTGAAAACGTCAAAAATAAGCAAACCCAAGACCCCCCGTCCCCCTACAGTGCTTACGTAATACTTGAACGGCCCCTTACGGGGAAACGCGGGAAGCTATAAAAAATATATATTATAAATAAGTTATGATTTTTCTATAGATCAGAAGAAAAATATGCTAAATACAGAAAAATCAATAAACATACATGGAAATCACATGGAAAATATTTATTCCATTTTTTAATATGGCGTAATTCTGAGTACCACGATCGAGCATATCAGGGGTCCGTGCGTAAAGTATGGAAAGTGAAAAATTTCAAATTTATTTCACTATTTATTATTAGCTATATTATACTGCTAATAAGGACAGATTTTTAAAAAAATTACATTCTTCAAAAACACATAAACAACGTTTTTTTTTATTAAAAAAAGAATCACTAAATTTAAGTTAGTAGTTCAAAATAGCAATAAAAAAATGATTTTTTACTTTTAACACTATCTGTTGGTAGGTTGGTTCGAAGGTTGTGGGTTCGATCCCCACTCGAGGGGATGAAATATTTATTTACATCTATATTTTCATTTCTTCGTTCTGGTGTCGCGGCAAAGCTCATCGTTGAATTAAATCGTAGATTTCCTCAAATGAGGATTGAACCCACAACCTGTCGCTTTTACAGTCGGGCCCGTATAACCTTTAAATTAACTATTTACATAAAAAGTAGTTGTAGTTGCCGAGATTAGCGCGTTCAACCAAACAAACTCTTCAACAGTATAATATTACTATAGTATTACAAATACACATAAATTGTATACAACACGGTCAAAGGTAACTGTATAATATGACATATTTATGTCTAAAAATAGTTATGGAAGCGGAAAACCTATTTTACTTTAATTTAGAACTAACCATGTTACAAGTAGGTATACTTATTGCAAATATTCTGTATGTTTGTTTGGTTGAACACGCTTATCTCATGAACTACAGATTCAAATTGCAAAATTAGTTTTGTTTTCGATAGCCCAATAAAACATATAATAGTATAGGGTAAAAAAGGTTATATTATATTCACACAGCGTATACGCGGCGTTTATGGGTTCCATTCACTCTAGGGTAAAGTAAAATGTAAGTAATTAATTATAACTTACACTTTTTATACAAAACGCGACGTTAAGTTCCGTCACTCAACATCCAATGTTTCGTAAATTATGCAGTGCGCTAAACGGAGTGTCTCAACACTAGGTTCCCTCTGCCTACTCTGAGCTTAACACTAAAATATTCGCGTCAGCTATCGAACCCACTACCCATCGGCATAAAACAAAAAGAATAAACAAAGAATGAGACAAATTTAAATGACGATATTAACTAAATTGTTTTCAAAATACTAAAGTAGTTTTCGTTCTATTTAAATATATCCTTATTGCTTTTAAATTGGTATTATTATTTTTTTCTTGTATTTTTTTAGTCCGCATTTCCTCCATATAACAAGGTAGCTCGAGAGATCTTAGAGTTACTATTAATACATTCCGTTGTCTGTTTCTCGCCAAATTTTGAGACACAACCTGTAGATTTGCGGTTCCAAGCGCCGTGCTTAATCTCGTTACCAGAGTGAGGAAATAAAAACATATAATGAATAGGAACCCACAAACATCGCGTCTACAGTTAAACTGTGCCACTGCGCCATTACGCCCTTATAATGTGTAAATTTTGTTATATTTTTACTCGTAATCAGATTATCTGTAGGTAAATTGGTCACTGACCGTGCTATATATATTCCTTAGCATTTGTGAATGTTGCCAAAGTGAAAAAATAATGCCAAATTGTTTGCTCACGTAACAATTTTGATTAAAAAAAAATACAAAAGGCGAGTAGTTGCGCAGTGGCACACGCCTGCGAGCGTAAACGCGACAGGTTGTGGATTTGATTCCCACTCGAGGAAATTAAACATTTTATATTTTTACCTAGCTCTGCTAACGTGCGGTGTTGAGTTACGCAACTTGACACGCAATGCCTACAGATTTCCTGGAAAGTGGGTAAACTAACTGTCTTAACACTAAGTTCCCAGGTTCCCAGCTCCACGACGTACTGTATATTAGACATATATTAGCATAGCTAATAAATAATATATAAATATCAATTATGGCAATTTCTGTATCCTTATTTGATATAAAAAGAACGGGGAAATTCCCATAAACTCATGGAAGAATGTTGTTTCTTTACAAAACTAGCTTATTGCGGCGGCTTCGCTCGTATTTTGATGGAAATAATAGCTAATTATGAAACACGAGACATTCTAAGACAAATCAACTATTCAATAGAAACATACTTTTGAGGCCACTCCTGGGCATAAGAATGTAAACGAGACAGGTTGTGGGTTCGATTTCCACATGGCATGAAATATTTATTATTTCATTTTTCGCTTTGGTAACGACGTCGAACGCGATGTTCAGTTCCGGAGTCAACACTCAATACAATTCAAATTTAGTGGAAGGTGGGGAACGGAATTGTTATAACACTAGGTTCCCAGGTTCCCTCTGTCTACCCAGCTATGTGCGGAATACAAGGTAAAGCTAAACATAAACTAAAAGATTCAGTAGTTCCTGAGTTAACACGTTCAACCAAACAAACTACAATATAAAACTTCAGATACAGTTATTAGTTTTTTTCTATTAGAAATATGGTGCAAAGTCGGAGTCGAACACTCAAATTATTTTTGTCGATTCAATGTTTTATATAGGTCATTCCTTATTCTGATTAAATATCTTTTGTCTCTAGGACGGTTGCCAAAGAGGAGCGGGTTCAAATCTGTCTAAGTTCAAATTTTTATAAGTTTTGTTAATAAGTATCTTTTGTTTATTTCTGAGATCTTCTAGTGCATATTCTGTTACTGTACAATAGCAAGAACCGCACTGATTTCGTATGGAGTTGAGACTTATTAGCATATCTACAATATCTTTTTTTTTGGCTCCAAACGGGACATCGGTATTTTTTTTCATTAATTATGGCAATTTTATGTATTTTTGGTCTTTTCTTTTAAAAAATAAAAAAAACAACATTGGAGTATTTCATGTAGAACATTTTCGTTTTCTTTCTTTTTAGGTGTGGTTAGCAGCAAATATTAATAGTTTTCTTTTTGGTGCTATTTTGGAAAACTGGACATTATTACCTCCCGGCGTCGTCTTTGGTAATGCCGGGACCTACAAGCGAAAAACAAGAAGTCTTTTAACGTGACCTTCCTTCAGTATCATCAATACTATGATCTCGAAGATCTTCCCTTGCATCTCTTACCACTCATTTTTGCTTCAACAATCTATGTAAGTTACTATTATGTTTTTAATTGAAACATATCCAATTATTTTGTAAAACATATCTAATTTTTACTGAATCGATCGTTATACCTACCTACTATGACGATTTACAAGCTAACGTAATTCACATATATAGAATTTAATTAATTAAGTTAAAACTCATACAAATACGTACTTAGTTTGAATTTTTTTAGTAGGCAGAGGAACGCAGGCACTGCAGGGAACCTGGGAATCATAGTGTTAAGACACTATGTTCCATTAAAGAACGGAAGTGTCTTAACATTTCCGTTCTTTATTATTCGCCGAAATCAACACCTCGCTTTGTCTAATCACCAGAGCGAGGAAGTGAAAATATGAAATATTTTCTTTTCACGAGTGCGAATCGAACCCACAGCCTGTCGCGTTTACAGTCACACGCCCGTGCTCCTGCGCCACGACTGTCTGTAATTTTTTTCTAAATTATTTATTAGTAATTTTTAAATGGTTTTTTAATTATTTTGCACATCACATCACTTTTTGCACATCACATTATACTTGCGCTTAAAATATTTTTATTTATTTATTTTTTTACTTTTAGTGTAAATAAGTAATTATTTGACTTTATTTATTAATTACTATTAAAAAAAATCTTTTAACTATTTTTTTTTTCATAAAAATAAAATCATACTTATGCCTATTTCTAGCACACAACACTTAACCACCAAAACTATAAACTAAAGGTACATAAAATGAAAATAAAATTTAAAATAAAAATATATAAAAGAAAAATGGCCAACAACGCGTCTGTTCGTTTTGAATGCGCGGCGGAAACTAAAGTATAAAAGTTGTAAACATTTTGTTATCAGCCGACAGCCACTCTACCGATAACTACTTTAACTTTGGAGCTATAACAGTTATAAAGTTTTGTAATAGTAGAATAAATAGAATAATTTAAAATTTTGGTAAAACGTTCAAATATTTTTGATGGAATAAAATAATATTAGCCCTTTTCTTTGCTTTTTTTCAAATAAAATAAATAAATCAGCTTCACGCTGTATGTATAGGCAGAGGGAACCTAATGTTATGCCACTCCGTTCCCCACTTTCCGTTGAATTCTGGAGACATTACGTGCTGAGTTGCGGAACTCAACGCCGCGCTTCGCCTAGACACCAGAGCGCAGAAATGAAAATATAAATTTAAAAAATATTTCATTTGCTCGAGTGGGGATCGAACCTACAACCAGTCGCGTTTACACTTTGTGCCCCTGTGCCATGACTGGCCTCAATACGTGATACGAACCTTTTTTAAGTTGTAAATAATATATTTTTTATTTGGAAGATTTTATTTTCCTCAGATTTGCTAACGAGACGAAGCACGGCGTTGAGTTCCGCCACTCAACACAAAATGTCTAGTGAATTTGGTACAACTGTCGCGCGTATAGCTGTGCCGCTGCGTCATGACAGCTTAAACTATTACACAATATTATACAAGTTCATAACATAGTGGTTATTTTAATTTCGTTTAAATCACTTATCAATAAAATGTTTCCAGTAATAAATCTACATATTTGTTGGTTTTTTGGTTCCATATTTTTTTTCTTGCAGAACACAACAAAATTTAAGAATTGAATAAAATTATTATCACCGAATTATCATTATTTTGTATAATACATAGCAGTTAATTGAAAATTACATTTTTTTTTCATAACATTAACATTTTTTATTACAGTAATTACAAGTATCAATATATGTATAGATGCGCCACAAGCCGCACGCTTAGGCGGTTCGTGCCTCTCTATCGCTTGTACTGCGCTCTCGCTCGCACACTCGGCTCGGGCGGAGCGTGACAATTGATCATATTTTTCGTGCGCAAATCCAGGTTTTATCGATTTATAAGAAGTTATTACAAATAATGGTTATTTTGTTTTAATTTGTATGAAAATTTAAAAATTTTGTTTTTTTAAAGTAGCCTATTTCCACTTCATTCCAAATCCATTGCTAACTTCCAATATAAAATCATATCAAAATCAGCCTTACGCTGTATCCCGCACACAGCAGGGTAGGCAAAGGGAACCTAGTGTTAAGACAGTTCGTTCCCCACTTATAAATGTAAATAAATATTTCACTTCCTCAAGTGGGAATCGAACTCACAACCAGTCGCGTTTACGGGCTTTGTGCCTCTGCGCCAGGAAATTTATGTAATATATATTAATTCAAACGTATTAAATATATTACAAGTACGTAACGGTGTTGTACAATAACAATCAGGTAACCCAACGGTTTTACTTCAATGAATTGTAAATTAATACTTAATAGTATAGTTTACTTATATATATATGTATATTATATACTAGCTCGCGACTTCGCCAGTGGCGGAACTCAACGACAAAATATTAATTCAATAATCGCAATTCATAGAGTGCCCTTAATTTTTTGTAGTATTAATTATCTGAATAAGACATTAACAGCTTAGATGAGATTTCTAAGATAATAATATATTAAAACGTGACATTACGGAATTTGAATATATGGGTAGTTATAATAAACTAGATTACGCATTGGAATAGTAAGATAGCATATAGGCCAGTCGTGACTCAGGGGCACAAGCGTCCAACTGAAAGGTTGTGGGTTCAATTCTAACTCGATGGAGAAAAATATATATATTTCCTCATTCTGCTCCGCCACTCAACAATTAATGCCTCCAAATTTATGCGGTAAGTGCAGAACAGAAGTGACTGAATGGGAACGGAGTGTCTTAAGACTAGCTTCCCAGGTTCCCTCTGCCCACCCTGCTATGTGCGGGATACGGCCTGAAGGTAGCAAAAAGATAGCAATTTTAGTAAAATTATATTAGCATTTATGGTTAATGTTTAATAATAATTTTTATTTTGTTTTTTTTTGCGACTTATTCCTAGCCTTACGATATCACGTCATCTTATCTTTTCTCCGTTGCTATTTAAGTAAAACCGCAAGAGTCTTAAATCGAATTCATTATGTTTATAGTGTTGTATCAAATTCCATATGTGCGATTGGACGCACGATGGTAGTGGGTACGATTACTATAGGATTTTTTATAATCTATTAGTTGACGTTAATGTTGGAAAACGGTTTTTGAATTTTGAAGTTTTGGTATTTAACGTATTTTGAAAAACGATTTTTGAGATTTGGGCACGTCTAGAGCCGAAACCTCAAAAGAAGAGTACAGTGATGTATGTGAATGTAAAGTGGATTTTTTAAGCGTCTCGCTATATCCCGCACACAGCAGGGTAGGCAGAGGGAATCTAGTGTTAAAACACTTCTTTCCTTATTTTTTGCTAAATGCCGTCGTTACTGATGGATGTATATGAAAGATATACGAGAAGAAATGTTATTGGGGACATTTAACAATGTAATGGTCGATTTTTCTGTTTACCTAAGTGTTTGTGCACACTAATCTCAGAAACGGATTCACTAATTTAAATTTAATTTAAATGTTTGTTTAAATGTTCAGTTTCCACTATATTGTATTTGGACAATATTTTGTAGTTGTTTTATTTCACTGGGTTCATAAGTATAAAAGTTATAGCAATTTAAAGTATTTTTTGCGACTAATTTGCTGTAAAATTTAGGTTTTCAATGTGTACTAATTGTCTTTGAAATTATGTTATTAGAATTATGAAAGTAATCCAGGTTAGTAAATAAGTCATAGTGAAGTTCAAGCGGGCGAAGTCGCGAACGGGTCGCTAGTATATAATATACATATACATAAGTAAACTATACTATTAAGTATTAATTTACAATTCATTGAAGTAAAACCGTTGGGTTACCTGATTGTTATTGTAGTTGAAACCAACACCGTTACGCACTTATGATATATTTAATACGTTTGAATTAATACATATTACATAAATTTCCTGGCACAGAGGCACAAAGCCTGTAAACGCGACTGGTTGTGAGTTCGATTCCCACTCGAGGAAATGAAATATTTATTTACATTTATAAGTGAAACGAAAACCGAAGTGTCTTAACACTAGGTTCCCTGTGCCTACTCTGCTGTGTGGGGGATACAACGTGAAGCTGACTTTGATATGGTTTTATATTGGAAGTTTTTTAAATTTCATACAAATTAATACAAAATAACCAACATTTTTGACGTAATACCCTCTTATAAATCGATAAAAGCTGGATGTGCGCACGAAAAAGTATGATCGATTGTCACGTTCCGCCTGAGCCAAGTATGCGAGCGAGAGCGCGGTACAATCGATAGAGAGGCACGACGTTGTGACGCTTATAAGTAATGATAATTCGGTGATAATAATTTTATTCAATTACGTAAAATTATGGTCCGTAAACCGACTTTATTTTAGTCAACAGCTTTTTAGAGTACGCATAGTAAAACATAACCTTAATATCTTATATCTTTTTCTACGTATCACTCAGATTTACATGTTTCTCTTCAAAAAAACACTTCTTGTCTCTGATAGTCCAGATAGCAAAGAAGGCCGATAGCAAAGAATAGCCCATAGGCAATGTTACATCACGTTAATTGGGCCGATGTCAAAAATTTATTTACGGTCAGAGGGTGCACAATCCGTGTCATGTGACATGTCACACGTGGCATACACAACTCATATATAGTTATTTCAATTCGAACAAGTGAGTAAAACCGCATGCATAAGTAGTTCATAATATAAAACAAAGGCTCTATTCCATATATCGAATGAATCATAATATAATATGACGGAATATTTTTTTATTGCGACGGAATAATTACCGGCAATTATGTAATGCTTTAGAAATTGTCTTCTTTATAAGGGCGTTATGATTATCTTTTTCATACTATGTTGCTCAACTAAAGGTCGTGGGTTCAAATCTCGTGTAGTAAATATATTTATTTATATTAGATAATTTTTAGGTAAATAGATAATTTTTAAGTGCACGAAAACGTGTTTACAGGTAAATTGATGTTACTAATAAGGGGACCAGAATAGCCTTATGCACACCCCAGAAATTCTACTAATAAAAACATTACCACGAATAATTTAAAAAAAAATCTTTACAGGAACAGATCTATACAACGCTAAACTCCAGACCTCTCCTGGAAAATATCTATAGATACGTTCATGTTTACAGTCAAAACTTCGCGGCGTAGAACGCTGTAATTTAGTATTTAGTTTTTTGGGGAATGTAAGGGATCATTAATTTTACGTTTTTTAGCCAAACATAAGAAATTGCGCGCTATTTCGTTGTATATTGCTATGTATACCATAGCGGTATACCGCATATAGCAAGGTAGGTAGGTAGGTAGAGGGAATCTTTTGTTAATATATTGCGTTTCCCACCTTCTGTTCAGTTTGCGTTTTGTTTAATGAAAATAACTCACTCATTCAAGTGGGAATCGAACCCGCAACCGTCTAGTTTACAGCAGACGCTGTGCCGTTGCGCCACAATGGCCTTAAACTAGTAGACAACTTAGTAAGTCGTAGCTTCATCAAAAACTCGAGTAAAAGTTCTAAAATGGCTATTTATGTCTCCGTCTGAGCATTATGTCTCAAGGTTGAACATCAAGGTCAAGTAACTGGTTCAAGCCGGTTCGAAGCGGTTTGGACGTAAAAACTAAGAATGTAGTTTTTTTTATTGTTTTGTCATTAGAAGTTTATAACAAATTCAAAAGTAAAGCTTTTGAATTTTATCTTCTCAATTTTATCTAACTAAAAAAATTGGTTAAGTGCGATAAGTTTCGGGATTGAAAGTAAACGGGAAGCACATATTCAAAGTTGTAAAACTTAAGATGACGGATATGTGCACTATAAGTTTGAAATTATTTTTTTCTTTGAAATACCTACAATTTTTAAATTTTAGGATTTTTCCTTTATTTGTATTGTAAGTTCTCACTTCGTAGCACTTTATGTGGCTGTAGGGTTCACGGGAAGTATCCTATGTATAGATTTTGATACTGTGGCGATGTGATCTCCTCTTAGGATATGGAGTCATGTTAGCTGATCAAATCCGCAATGAAAAGATACACAGAATGGCAGGTACTAGCGAGGATGACGCGGTAATAATGAAGAAGAACGTGCTCAGCTGGTCTGGGCACCTCGAACAAATGAGTGATGAAAGAATGGCAAGAAAGATCTATGATGGAAAAGTGAGTGGTAAGAGGAGGGATAGGGGGAGACCTCGGTTGACCTTCGAAAACACAGTATCAAAGATACTGGAGGGAGGGAGTCTTCATACTTCACATTCCTAGGCATGTATGATGAAGAGGTTGATGATAGTGGACGAGGCGAATTAGGGATGTAGAGACCGTAGCGTTTGGCGCCCCGTTCTCTTTAACTTAACACTAGGTTCCACTAGGACCCTCCTAGGGATACAGCACACAGTAATCATTGATTGTTTTGTTTTTATTATACTGACCTTTTCATGCTTTTAAAAAAATATATGGGTAAACTTTTACCAAGAAACGCTTGTACTTTTCTTCACCAAAGCAAAAATAGTAAAAGAAACTCCAATATGGACAATGTGGCTATTGTTAACGTGTCCAAACACGTAGAAGAGACGTGACCGAATGGTTCGAATTCGTATAAATGTGATAGGATTAATATAAAAAATAAAAAATAATTACGCTGTATCCCGCACACAGCAGGGTAGGCAGAGGGAACCTAGTGTTAAGCCACTCCGTTGCCCACTTTCTGCCGAATTCTGGAGGCATTGCGTGTTGAGTGGCAGAATTCAACGCCGCGCTTAGCCTCGACACCAGAGCGAAGAAATTGAAATATAAATTTAAGTAAATATTTCATCTCTTCGAGTGGGGATCGTACCCACAACCAGTCGATTTTATAGTCACACTTCGTGCCGCTGCGCCACGACTGGCCTCAATATAGATTTGAGAAATTTTATTTTCTTTGTGTGTATTTTGTCTCAAGCCCAAATTAATGGACTCTAGTTAGTCTTGAGCTCGGGCCAATACTCTCCTTTAAATACATACCGTTCACACTCCACAGCTGATATATCGGCGTCGCAACTAGACTCAATGGGATAATGTCTTCTAAAAAATCTTCTTTCTTCTAAACTTGATTCTACTATTGATACTGTGGAAGAATTGTTGAAATCTTGGCTTTCCATTTTGAAGCTGGAATTAATAAATTTATCCATATATATTTAGTTTTCTTTTGTGTTAAATAGTTAGTACTTTATAAAAAAAGAGAAAGGCTTTAGGCTATTTACACCATGTTAATCGTTCTAATATTTCCTACGGTACCTCCAGTCAGAGATATTGCAGACAATTAGGATGTGTCATGACACCATTTTATAGTCATCTCCTTCTGACCATTGAGGAGAAGCCATAGGTAAGATTTCATAAACAGAGAAAACCTAGTAACAAATCACTGTGTTTTATTGGATTTTCTATCGTTGACAAAAAATTATAATGCAAAAAAAAGTAGTAAAAAAGTGAGGCCAGTCTTGGTGCGTCTATATATATAAACGTGATAGGGTGTGGGTTCGTTTTCCACTCTAGGAAATTATTTAATTTCCTAAAAAAAAATATTTAATTTCCAAAATTATCTAACAGGAAAATTCAAGTCTTTTGAAATTGTTTCTAAGGTAGTTGCCTACTATTTGAGAGCTTCTACAAAAAATCCTTCTACAAATTCACACCTGAAAGATAGCAAAAAGTTGTAACAAATAAAAAAATTATGAATTATTATTAAAATAAATAATTAATGAATTCAAATATTTTCTTTAAAATACGACATAGCTTTTCCTACAACAATATGTATATGATATATTATGTACAGGATGCTTTTAGAATACTAACAACTCAGTCACCTCTGACAGATTTTTTTTCCTTTTAGAAATTATAAATTGAATTTAGAACGCTTTTTGATTTTATATTGTCCACATGAAGTGTTGAGAGTTCTATAATATTAAATATTTAATTTCTTCGAGTAGGGATTTGATAAAAAATGTGTAATACTAATTATAAAATGGTATTTATTACCAATATAACATGAAGATTGTGAATTTTACTGAAATATTCTGACTGCGTCAAATGCTATACGATTTTATTAAGTTGACAAGTGACTGCTTAATAAAAGTTATACGTAGCATAGGCTACAAATCGACAATACTATAATATGATACATATGTATGGTATTCGAGCTGGTCTGATGATGGAGCCAAGATTTATGAATAGTGAAACTCTTAAAAGGTTACTAGAAAACCACTTTAATTGATACTTATATTATTTATAGTCCCGAACATATTCTTATAGCACTTGTAGACAACGTGTTATTTTATTATATTTTAAAAATATATATTGTTCTAAAGCATAAATTAATAAGCTTACTTGTTTCAAGACAGCATTTTCCTTACCACCTTTCTCACTTCAAATTTTAACAATAACTACACATATCATGTTTTAATTTTTCAAAACTACCCACATTTTTGTTTACTTTGACACTTCAATTTTTTTATATAAGACTATGATTTTTTTGTTTCTTCGTTAAAATAATATATTTTTTTAAATTATTTTTTCCTTATTCTTTACACTTTTACACTTTTAACGTGTGTGTAACATTGTCGACGGTTTAACTTTAAGGGATTTATTATAACTGAATTCGAATGTCAATGTCAAAGAAACCTTACATATTAATCTAATATAAAGTGGATTAGAACTAATCTTACTATACTATAGCACCTTTTTGTTGATTATTTTTTAAGTTAATTTTGTATATTTTTGGGTTTATTGGTAGAGTTTTGGCATTTTATTTATCTTTTGGAAATAGAAAAATTTGGGAGTAGCGCCATCTCTTATTGGATAGTATAATTTGATTATATTATAAAAAAGTTATTACTTATTCCCCTAAGTGGAAATCGATCCTACAAACGTCACATTTACAATCAGATAGTTAAATTAATTATTAAATGTCTACGTCTGCTTTCATTTTCCTAGTAAATTATTTATTATTAAATATTTTATATTCTAAAATGCATAAAGCAGCATAGGCGGAGGGAACGCAGTATTAATATACTCCGTTCCACGTTTTCTGTTAAATTTTCCAGAGTGGTGGTCTTTTACAGATGCATTTAAAGTTGGATGCTGAGCCACTACTATGGACTATACATATGCTTTAACTGTACCACCTATACTATTTTCTTTAAAGCTCTTAAATATGAATACTATTTAGTTCCGCAAATCACCAACAGGTGCTGCAAGCATCTTACTAAATAATGCATACAAAATACACTAGTTGGCGCCACCATAATAAAATTAGTTAAAACGAAACAGCAATACTTTTCCCCCTTCAATAGAAAGAGAGAGAAGATAGTATAAGAATTTGCAGCAAATTCTTATTATCCTCGAATCGTTCAATGTTTTGGTTGTGAAATTATATAGATGTGTGTTTTATTTCAGTCAAAAATCAAGATTTCACACTAAAAATGACTATATTTAGTGTAATTTTGTGTATATTAGTGTTTTAGTGGTGCCTAATGTGTTTATTGATCGCCTAGACCCATTTTGTGTAAGGATTTGACAAAAGAAGGTATTTAAAATTGAATAATTTGATTAATTTTTATTTACATATACATAATTATTTAATAAATTCATTTTAGAATTTGTTATTAATTAAATCATATATTATAACAATTTTATCACCAATATAATAAAAAATGAAATGTCATTCAATTATAAGAGCAATAGAAATATTTGAATAAATTTAAAACATAATTTTAACTAAACTAACTATGTGAAAATTATTTATTTATCTTCTTAGTAGGGTAGGCAGAATGGACCTAGTGTTTTACCACATTGCGTTTTCCAAGTATTATAGAATTTGAGACATTGTGTGTTTAGTGGCGGAACTAAACGCCGCAAAGCGAAGTTTTAACTACACCCAGAGATGGGATCTTTATTATAATATAATTTAATCATTTAATATCTATTTAAAAACAATTATAACGTCTCGTAACTTAGTAGAAATATCGATTATACACGCGATGGCGGTGAGTTGTGGGGGTTCGATTTCCACTCAGGGATATAATTTTTTTAGCTTTACGCGGAATCCCGCACATAGCATAGTAGGCATAGGAAACTTGGGAACATAGTGTCAAGGCACTTCGCTTCTCACAAAAAACAGTTCCGTTTTTCACTTTACGCCGAATTCTTGATGCATTGCGTACTGTGCGGCGAAACTCCAGTCGGAATCGAACCTATAAGCTATTACGCTTACAGTCACACGCGTGTATCCCTGCGCCAAAAAGTGCCTCCAGACTCAACAGACCCTTTTGCTTTGTATTATTATTAGATACTAAATATAGATAAATAAAAAAATGGGGAATAGTGGAGAACGGAGTGCCTACCCTGCTGTGTGCGGGATACAGCGTGAAGCTTTTTTTTTTAAATAAATAAATGTATTTACTCATCTTAGAAGTAATAAATGGTTATCCAATTAACATTTGACTCTTAAGTTAATTAACTCTTTTAAGTTAATCCTTTTTTAAATACATAATAAAATATATTAGTTTCCTTATTTAGTATACTCATAAAGTGATGACAATTGGTTATTAATAATGAATACTTTGTGTATTGAGGTTGTCGTGGTGCAGCGGCACAGTGCTCGACTGTAACCCGACGTTTGTAGGTTCGATTCCCACTCGGGGGAATACGTAATGTTCATTCATGGCCCAGTTTAAAGATATTAGTTGTTGAGTCATCAATAGCCGCGCTTTGTTCATCCAAATTCAGTGATTTCTCGTTGAGGAAAAACACTTTTACTAACTTCAGGATTTGAATGCACAAATACTAAAAGATACCTATAATTTAAAATTAAGGCTGCCGTGGTCGTGGCACAGCGTCTCGCAGCGGTTGTGGGTTCGATATACTCATCCTCCCGCTCCGGTAATGAGATAACAACACGGCGTTGAGTTCCACCACTCAACACGCATGCCTCGAAAATTGTTTGTTGCGTAGGCAACACATTGTCATAAAGATTCCCTCTACCTGCCCTGCTATATGCGGGATACGGCGTGAAGCCTAAAAATTTACCTAAAATATAAAAATTATAAATGTAGGTACTCTATATCGCTGAACAGTGTACATACTACACCTATTTAGATAATTTCCTTTCCCCGCTTTAAGACAAACAGCGGCGTTGGTTTCCGCCATTCAGCACGCAATATCTTGAAATTTTAGAACAGTGAACGAAATGTTTTAATACCAGATATTATTAGCCTACCCCGCTATATGCAGGATATCATGGGGTACACACAACTATATAAGCATAAGCAACTACGTATAAGCATAATATTTCACTTCTATCATTTCTACGGATCCGCACTCAAAGTAAAATGGGACTCTATTATTAAGAGTCCTCTGTCTGGCCATCTACCTGTCAGTCTGTCTGTTTTTCACCAGGCTGTATCTCATGAACCGCTATCGTTTGACTGTTGAAATTTTCACATATGATGCATTTCTGTTATCGCTATAACAACAAATACTACAAAACCGAATAAAATATATATTTAAGGAGGCCATTACAACAGACATATTGTTTTGCATAATAGTACGGCACATTTCGTGCGCGAGTTCGACTCGCACTTGGCCGGTTTTTACACTGTATTGTTCCTACTATGCGTTCTCACATACAAACATACATACGTATAACACCTTTAAGTATAGTGCAAATGACTAAGACTTCTACCCCATTTCCAATGAAAGAGGGTGAACAAGGGCTCAAACCCTAAATAAGAAACGCCCTAGAAATTTATATCGATCGCGATTGTATCTCTATTTTGTTTTTGTTCTGTATAACATTTTATTTTTCATATGCAATCGAATTTTCTAAGAGGGTTAAGACTTTTTTTAGGTTCACGGTGTATCCCGCATATGATAGGCTAGGCAAAGGGAACCTTGTGCTAAGACATAACGTTTCCCACGCACCGCCCATTTTTTATGCATTGCGTGTTGAGTAGCGGAACTTAACGCCGTGCTCTTGCGAAAAGGTCTCTTGTTCTTTTTCGGTGCGTGTGAAACGCTATTTCATAATAACACTAGTTTTAGTATATTTTTTACCATTTTAGGTTCAAAATGAAGACCAAACTAACATCAGTAACGTATTTGGGCTATACGGCGATGGATCGTCGTTTCTCAATTTCAATGTTGCCTTGGTTGCTGCGGGAAATTAGAACTACTGGCATAAGAGAAAAGGTATTTTTTTTAGACTAAGGCTTTACTCCAGCGGGTTAGCTTTTCACCTCGCCCACTGTCATCAACTTCTTCATATATGTATGTAATAGGTTCTGGTCCTCATGTTTTTGACGTGAAAGAAAAATTTTAAACTATAATTTTTCTTTTGGATTTCGTACAATATTAACTTTATCGATATTTTTTTTTTTTGTTAATGTTGTTGTGTTTTTACTATTGCCTCTCACTTAATAAAGATGTGAGACTTCTTTGTTTCTTACTTACATATGAAATGAACCCCATTATGGTGTAGTTTAGAAGTATTTGGGTTTAAAGGCGGTGACTGTAGGTTGGACACCCAACCGAGGGATATGTTTAATATAAAATTTTATTTCGAAACATTGCGTGTTAATTGGCGGAAATCAATTACGCTTTGTCTTGTTACCAGAGCGAGTAAATGTAAATAATTCATTTTTCCGAGTGGGAGTAGAACTACTACCGTCACACACAGTTAGATACTGTGCTGCTGCACCATGAGGGCCTCAACCTACATGCTAAATAAAATAATATTATAAAAATATTTTTCTTTTCTATGTAATAACACTTTAAGAATGTAAAACAAATAATATAAGTATTTTCTACAGTTAAGTGTCGCAATAGAAGATGGCTGCCTCAAGGCGTATAATGGGAACTTTGAACCAATCATCGTTCATCGTTTAGTGGATATTTTGAGGTATGGGTTTTTATTAGTTTCACGCGTATCACCCGTTTAGCAGGATAGGCACAGATTGAACTGAGTATTAGGACACACTCTGTTTTCCTACTTTGCCTCCAATTGAAAGACTGCTTGTTTCGTTGCGGAATTCAACGCCGCCTTTAGTCATAACTTTAATTTTAATATTAAATCAAAAGAAAGAAAAGTTTTACAAAAGTAAATGAGGCCGTCGTGACGCAGCGGCACAGCGGTTTGACTGTAAACGCAACGGTTGTTGGTTTGATGTCTCGCTCGACGCGCAGCGATAATATCCACAACTCAATACGCAGTTTTTCTGATAAAGACTTGATAAAGTGTTGACTGGAGTGTTTTAACATTTGGCAAAAGACAAAGCGCGTCGTTGAGTTACCCCACTCTAGAGAACAGGCAATTTCTCAATGGGTTGTGCTTCAGGTTCCCAATATAGAAGGTTCCATTGTGAATCTACTTTTTTACTGTGACCCAGGGTACGCATAAGCCGGCTATATGCGTGGTACAGAAGCTTTTTTTTATTATTTTGTAATACATATTTAGATTCTGTGTTGTTTTGCTTTAGAAAAGTATCGAAATGTCCCATTTATGTCGTATAGCCTCGGCCTAGATTTTTAGTATGACCTAGGTTGAAGCTTAGTTGACATATCCATATATTATAAACGAAGTACACATTTTAAATATAAGATTAATATATTCATAATAAATAAACATTTTTTCAGTTAATAGGATAGAGAGGAAGCGCGATTTTAATCGCTTGATGTGGGTTTGGTTCCTACTCGGGGGAATGAATTATTTACTATTTTTATATTCTCACTCTGGTAACAAGAAAAAACGCGACGTTGAGTTCCGCCAAAAAATCTAAATTGGCAAATGCAAAAGGCTAGTGTTGAACGTAGTGTTTCAACACTAGCCTAGTGTTGAAACCCTTTGCCTGATATTTGAGGGATATAGCGTGGTGTGTAGCTTTATTCCATAATTTTACCAGGGCCAGCCAAGTCCCCGGTAGACCGAACGAGCTGTTCTACATACTCCTCAATGAGAAGGAGGGTCTTCTACAGTGTTATCTCTTTATGGCGAATACTGCACTGGAGGTAAGTGATTTAATATAATATATAAAAATATATTTGGTGACTATGTTTAGACAAGCTTTTGCTTGCTGATTTTCCAGTATGAAATATTAAATTTAAAAAGTTTAGATACGAAACAGCTTTACTACAGTGGATTACATAGAAAAGATTAACGTGATATAGTATATAACCTGTATTCTAAGATAAATTGAATATTGAACATAAAAAAAAATCAATTTGAACCTTTAGATTAATGCGTAACTAAAAAAACTATTTTTTAGCTTCATGCTGTATCCCGCACATAGCAGAGTAGGCAGGGGGAACCTGGGAAACGGGGAAGCGTTAAGATATTCCGTTCCCATTAAGGCACTTCTGTTCCCCACTTTTCGCCAAATTCTAGATCGAATTCGACGCCGGGTCTTGCAAAACAAAGAAACTCTTCAGTTTTGTAAAATTAGTATAGAAGTATAGATTGTAATAGATGATATGTTGAGATTTAAGATAATGAAGAATTTTCTTTCTCTCCATTTTCACAGTGTTTTAGCATTTCTTTTACATAGTTTAAAGTTTTTGGTCTACTATGAATCATTTTGGATTTCTTCTCACTTCTTATTGAAAATAAAAATGATTAGGTGATGGTAAATATATAACAATGACAAAAATATATTTACATAAAATTATTTAGGTTTTTTTTCTGTCTTTTTTTCTTTATAAGACTACTGTCTACTCACTATAGAAATGTTTATTATTTCTTCGTTAGGAAATTATATGTCTTATTTATAATTTTTTTTTAGCCTTAAAGTCTCCTTTTTACATATCTCAAATTTACAGTTTTTTACTTCAATTTAATCATTTAACACTCTTAAATCGCAGTTTTACTCATTCTCGCCGTTCACTTCATATTTCACAAAAACCATAACTTAATTAAGAAAACAAGAAAGGCATCAAATCAAAATCAAAGTCACACAGCAACTGAACAAAAGCTGAAATTCATACTTTTTAGCTTTCGTATTTAATTCGTAAATTTATATTTCGTTCTTCTTGAAAAAAAAAAAAACCTTTGTGCTTGCGTGTTTGTTTGTTCCCGCATTGAGTAAATGAAACGAAAAGTGTAATTGACCAAGTGCAGCGTGGAGTTCCGCAACATGACACGCGATGTCTGATGTCTCGCATGTTACATATAAAAAAAAACATTTATCTATATATCTATATATGTATGTATATCTCCATTAAGACACATCCGTTCCGACTTTCCGCCGAATTCATGAGGCATTTAGCGACGGTAATCTACGCCGGGCTTTGCCGCGTTAATTGCGAGAAAATAAACATATAAAAAATTTCATTTCTCCACATGGAAATTGAGCCCACAACCGACGTGTTTACAGTAGCAAGCTGTGCCACTGCGCCACGACGGTCAATGCTGGAGGCATTGCGTGTTTTATCGACGGAGTTGAAAATAACAAATATTTATTTTCTTTATATAGGAATTGAACTCGCAACCTGTCGTGTTTATACGCTTCTACTCCTGCACGTCGATAGCCTCTACCGCTGACTCTTGTAAAAAAAAATTTTGAAATACTTTATGTGTGGTATAGTTGGTTTAATTTAAAGTAATATTAGGTATAATATTTTCAGAAAATATCTCTGCATCCAATCAATTTACACCTGACAGGTGCCACGCCCTAAAACACACATTTCGTTTTTTTATTAATTGGTTAGACAAATATTTACTATTACTTAGTAAAGTCAACTGTCACAAGGTGATCTATAATTATAAAAATACGCAATTATATACATTCTTCAATGTTATAAGTGTTCTTCAATGTTATAAGAATTCTGGGGGCATTGCGTTTTGAGTGATGGAACTCAACGCCGCACTTTGTCTCGTTACCAGAGTGAGGAAATGAAAATGTTTAATATTTCTTTTCCTGGAGTAGAAATCGAACCCAAAACCTGTCGCGCTTACAGTCACACGCTTGTGCCTCTGTGCCACGATTGGCTTCATGCCTATATTTCTATATTAATATTATAATTTTGAAATCTTTGATTGGATGAACGCGTTCAAAGGTCTCAGGAACTGCTGGTTCGAATTGGACGGAATGTGAGCAACTGAATGTTTTAACACCTTTCTACATTTTTATTTCAAGCAAAACAATTTTTGTTAGCAACGGTTGTATGTAGGTATACTTTCTTATCTTCACGCATTGCACTCACAGGTTATTTCATAAGTATTCGATTTTGGGAAGTAAATATAGTAAACTCAACGATAAGTCACCTCTCCAGTATCTAGCAATTGAGAGGCGGTGCAACATAACGCCGCTCTTTATTTATCTATATTACCTAGAGTTATAAATCGATCTCAAAACCATCGCTTTAGGTCTGACAAGTTACAAACTTCGTGACAATGACACCTACATATATACCTAAGTATGTATGAAGCAGCTTCACGAATTTTCCTCCATATCATGGTTGGAGAGTGTCGAAACTTAACGCTGGACTTGGTCTCCTCCCGTGAATAGAGATCACTAAATACATCACGCATTGCATCCATATCTTCCTCCAATGCCTTAGACAGATCCTCGGTACGTACTGGCCCTATAGAACGAAGAACTGTGGGATCTCTGTTTCGAGATACCGATCGGTCTCCAAATAAGGCACCGCAACTGAGCTTGGACTGGGTACACCCTAAAAAGAGCTCCCGATCACATGTAAAGACAAGTCATTGAATGGACACCAGAATGGAAATGTAGCCGTCCGAAGCAAACTTGGAGGCATTCAGTGGCAGCAGAGTCCGAGATACTGTGAAGAGAAGCCTCTACCCCCACCTAAGAGACACAGTACAATAAGACATGTACTTCAAGTCCTGAATACAGATCGAACTTACTACCTATCATATTTTTACACAGCGCATTCCCACTACGACGCGACGACCTTAAATATTATGTAAAACTATTTAAAATTAACATAAATTTTAAAACAATGTGCTATTCATAACCTTATACGTTACCTTGAATGCAGTTTAAAAATTGAACATTTAATCAGTCCGACGACAGATTGTAAACGTTACACTTGTCAAATAAATTAATTAGCAACATATACATATATTAATATACAATTATTTCATATTATATAAAAATTGTGTTAAATTTCGAATTTTAAACATAAATATAATTTATAATTGAATAGTATTTCGAATTTCGAACACGATTGGAACTTTATTCAAAATTAGAATTTAAATAATGTTTGTGTTTATTTTAGTGTAGTGTTGTTAGATGTTTGTGTAATAGTTAATTAATGAGATTGAATCTTGAAATCTCGAGTATCGTGCCAAGTTTACGTCACATAATGTCAGTTTGGTTGTCACTGACTAGTAGAACGGACGTTTCTACTTTATTATCAAACACGGAATTTTGGTGCGGAACAATATTAGTTATAATTGCTTGTGAAATGGACTTATTATATTTGGAAATATTAAATATATTTTATTTTGATAATATGTTAATTTCTTGAAATAAACACTAGTCAAAAATAGCGATTTATTAGCACTTACTTGTGATAGCCCATCTATCACTGTTTGGGTTTGACTATTTTAGTGTTGTACTTAGGATTGTTGGTGAAATAATGACGTGCCAGATATTCAATTATGTGTGCATCACTAGTTACCAAAAAAATAAATAAATATATGTGTTAGTACAGTTATTGTTTGAGTGTTAAATTAGACTGGATATTTAAAAAGTAAGTATAATGTATAGTTTTATAGTAAAGAATGGTTAGTTGACGAGGTTGGTGGGTTCGATATTGAACATTTATTGGTATTTATTACATACTTTTTAATAGCTATTAAATACTTTATTCCTATTTTTAATATTTTTAAGGTGTTATTTCGTAATAACAGTGTCGTCACTGAGTCTAAGAAATACATTCATGAAAACATAAAAGAAATATTGTTTTTGAGGCCAGTCGTAGTGTCAGGGTTGTGGGTTCTATTCCCACTAAAAGAATTTAAATCGAGGTATTGGGTGTTGTTGTATTATACGCAATACCTCGAGAGTTCGGCAGATAGTGAAGAACGAAAGTGTCTTGACACTATATTCATAGACTCCCTCTGTCTATGTGCGGGAAACCCTGTAAACCAAAAAAAACAAAGAGTTGTAGATGTCACATGCCACGTTATAAGAGCGGCCGTATAGCCTCCTTTTATAGTAACTATTCAAAACAAAAATAAGTTTTCAATGTCAACTCCCCAGTTACTCGAGAACCAATAGTTCCATAGATTAGCGCGTTCTTCCAAACACATTCTTCAAGCTTTATAATATTAGTATAGAAAAGATATCTTCATAGTAAACATTCAGGGCATTTTTGAACCTACCACTGTATCGCTTAAGGAGACCAGTGTGTACTGCGCTACAGTAGTGTTTTCTCTTTAGTTTTCAAGGCTCTTACAGCCAATATTATTTTTAACAAATACGACGTAAACATTTCTATAGTATGTATGTGACAAACAATAAAATTAGTGGAAAACATTTTTTTACATAGTTTTTGTTATTTTTTTATTCTTTGATTAATTAATAGTAATAATATATTAGGTACATAGTAAGTAGTTAAGTGTCTCTCGCATATAGCAGGTATATAGGTAGGTATAGGGAACCTAGTGTTAAGACACTCAATTCTCCAAGCACCCCCCGTTTTTTTAAATATTGCGTATTGAGTGGCGGCGCTCAACGCCACGCGTCGTCTTACGAAGTTGTTACCAAAGCGACAAAATGAAAATAATTCAGTCGCTCGCGACTACCTATATTCAAAGTTATTGTGGTAAAATTTCGATAAACATATTTTTTATAGTTAGTTTCTTTTTGACCACATCACAAAATTACTTACATAAAGACAGGTTTTCCTTTAACTGGAATTCGAACTGGCACTTCCTTTTTTATTTTAATTTATTTTAATATTTTTTACTCCTTATATAAACAGACATAGCAAAATATCAAGTTTTATTCAAACATTTTAATTAACATTAGTGTGTGAATGTACAAAATAAAATTGTTTTTTTTTATTTACAGTAGAAACATGATTATACATTTATAGAATGATCGAAAATCCGGATATTCGAATGTATGAAGAAAAGTGGATTTTATACATGTTTTGTAAACAGTGTTTTTTTAGCATTAGGCTGTATTCAAGTCAATTAGCACGGTAGCCGGTGGAAACACTAGGTTCTCAGCCGTTCCCCACTTTTCACAGAATTCTCAAGGCATTGCGTGTTGAGTGGTGGAACTCATCGCCGCGTATTACTTTCTTAGACTTAGTGGAAATATCCCCCTATTGGAAATCGAACTCGGAATCGTCACGTTTACAATCGCTGAATTGTGTCCCTTTGCTGAGGCTCACTTTATAAGTGCTTCTGCACTACCACATATTTGTCCTAGATTATTATAGAACCTTAAACCTTCGATCTAGAAATGAGAGCCTATTAATTTTCCAACAACTTTTAGGTCACATTGGAACTATCGGAACGAAATCGTCATGGATTTCTTAGAAACATTGGCTTAGCGCCAAAAGACGAAGCGATCGCACACTGTGTTTTAAGGAAGTCTTAATATGTTATTATAATTATTTGTTGAAAGTCCATTTTGACCAAAATAACTACTTTTTGTTATTTTCGTAGATCCACGTTTTTTCTTGATAGGCAGAGAAAACTAAGATACTCCCTTATCCACTTTCCATTTGAACCCACTCCTAGTTTTCCGGACGATCATTTTTGAGACGAAGTTATATTTAATAAAATTCCACACAAATGATTTTAAGCTTGCCCCTAGATCAATTTAAGGTTAAAGTAAATAAAAATATAAATAACACTAGAATCTAGACTGCATTAAACTAAAAAGAAAAAAACAAATCCAATACTTAATTCGGATTAACAGTCAGGACCTCTTTAAATTATGCGGGGTTCCTGTTAAAGATTTAATTAATCGAAGAATTACTTATAGGTCCCGACTGTTAATCCTAATAAACTATTGGGCGTGTTTTTTTTTCTTTTAGTTTAGTTACTATAGCGAGGAAATGAAAATAATTCATTATCACAATCTCCGCAACACGCAATCGAACTTCTGGCCATGGTGTTTTGTACGACTTGCGACAGTGCGACACAATTGTCTCAGATCTTCTGCTATAGATTATTATTTTCCTTATTAACAAAAACCTCGTTTGACGTCAAAAGTAGAAAAAAAACTGCCACATAATCATAAAAATATGTTTTTGTCAAACGACGAACCTATACTATAATATTTAAATTTATTTGTTGTAGCTTCACGCTGAATCTTGTACATAGCTGGGTAGGCAGAGGGAACCCGGGAATCTAGTGTTAAGACACTTCATGCTCATCAAGACACTTCCGTTCCCCAATTTGCGTCGAATTCTTGAGGCATTGCGTGTTGTGTGACGAAACTTAACGCCGCGCTTTGCCTGCTTAAGTATTTTATAAACATTTTTGTATTTTATACAAGCCGATCTAATAATTTTGATAGATTCTGTACAGAAAATAAATGAAAACTTAATATTTTTGCTCCTAAACGAAGACATTATTGAACTCATTTAATTTACACCATTAGGTATGTACAGAGGAACAAATGAACCATCCTATACTAGAAAAAATATTTGAATTACAGGAATTTTATATGGTACAAAATAACGAAAACAAGAAAATATATATATATATATATATATATATATATATATATATATATATATATATATATATATATATATATATATATATATACATACGTGCCTATCACTAACAAAGATCATTGATTACCATAATTGACTACTGACCTTGTTTCCTACAATATTGATTGACTACAATACTGTCAAAATTTTTCCTACATTGATTTATGTTGTTACTCTGTTGTTTAATTCCAGATTGAATTGTTTATTTTCCATTATATTAACGTATCTGGATTTAAATCATCATATTTTTTTTTTTACGTTTTTAGAGTATTAAGACACTCCGTTCTATACTTACCGCTCGATTTTGAAAATTATGTGTAGAGTGGAGAAATTCGACGCCACTCGCGTTTGTCTGTAGTAGCATATTTTAATTACTTTAACGTTCTATGTAAGGTGATCTCGACCTTTGATTTTCATATTATGAAAAATCAAAAGTCGAAAGGAGAGATTTTCTCTGCTATTTTTATGTAGTCTATATTTAATTTTAAAACAGCTTTTCAAAATTTTTCATGTTTTTTTAATATCTATTACATCGCGGTTTAACACGAAGCGAAAGAGCGAAGAAAATAATTTTACTTGAATATGTGGATGATCACATGTGTGGATGTGTGATCACATACATGGATATATGACCACATGGGCCGATATGTGATTACATGTGTAAACGTGTGATCACTTGTGTATATGTGGTGTCACATATGTATATGGATGTCTAATCACAACTTGTATGCAATGAAACAGTATTGGGCACTAGCATCTTTTACGTTGCAAGATCTTTAATGTTTCTTTAGACTCTATAAATTTTTAATTTAATTTCTTTTTGTTTAATACTATTCGCGTCAATCGTATCCAACGTACAGACAGGCAGACAAAAAATTTGATATTATTGATATGAGTAATTTTTAACCGACCACTATAATATATTTTTATTTTTTTATTAGAATTAACTTTTTATCCTTTTACTATAAATTATAATATAAGTTTTAATATATTCACAAATTACTCTTTTCCTATAAATTATGAGCCGTTATATGAAACTTAAAGGAAAATAATAAACAATATAGTATTTGATAAAATTTATTGGTCGTTGAGGATAATTTGCTTTGTTAATTACTTAAATGAGTACCTAATAGAATAAACTATTAGAAATCAATTGTGATGCCGTCGTGGTACTTTTAGTTAGTCGTGTTTGTTCTTGATGAGTGTAGATTCGATTTTTTATAATTCAAAGTAGCATTTACCTGTACGTCAACGGGAAATACTCTCTTATATAGATTTTGAATAAGCGGTGAATAAAGTGGACAAATTTAAGTTTTCTCTTATTATGTATGAAATTAACAAAATATTTTTTTTTAGAAAATACCTATTTTTAAGATTTTTCCTTTATTTATATAGTAAGTTCTCATTTTGGTTTAAATTTCACACTTAATTTTAGCTCCACGCTTTTTCTCACATAGTAGAAGGTTAAGATAAGACCCTGTGTTTCACATAATCCGTTGAAATATCGAGACATTGAGTTTTTATACAGTGGCACACACATATATTATTGCCAGAGAGAAAAAATGAAAATAAATAATTTCTCCTAGTAGAAATCGAACCCAAAACCATCGCGTTTACAATCACGCGACCGTCTCTGACATAAATAATTAAGAGATTAAAGTCCACCTTCCGCCAACCTTTGAGATGCTATAAGGTTATTTAGTTTTGAATTCAAGGACAATTTATTTACATATTGATTAAATTAATTTATACATTATATAAAAAAAATATTACGTAAAAGAAGGACGCATCTTCCTGTTTTTGTAAAAAAAAAGAAAAAAAAAATTAAAACTGTATTTTTAACGTGAATGCGTGATATACATATCTATTTGTAAAGTGTAACTCAACGCCGTGCTTTGTTTCACCAGATCAGAGGAACCAGGGTATCTAAAAGAATAACTATTATAAAATTAAAGAGTTTGTTTAGTTGAATGCGTTAATTTGAAGAACTACTAATTCAGGGAACTGAGTGTTTTAACACTAGGTTCCTACATTCTTTCTGTCTACCCTGCGATATTCAGGATACTGCGTGAAGCTACGAAAAACATTATAAACAAAAAATATATATAAGATAACATTTTATAGGACTTGGGTTCAATATCTGACTTACTCGGACTTCTATTAAGGTCGAGGAATTTTCGTCGACATTACAAACGCAAGTTACGCTAAGCAACGTCATGACTGCCCTAAACATAATATACAAAGAATAAAAAAAACACCAAAATCAGGGTAGTCAAAGGGAACCTTGTGCTAAGACACTGCGTTCCCCACATTCCACCGAATTCTAGAGGCATAGCGTGTTGAGTGGCGGAACTCAACGCCACGCTTTTCCTCGACACCAGATTGAAAGGAAATACAAATTCAAATGATCCAAATGGAAATACAAATTCAAATATATATTTCATTTCCCCGAGTGGGGATAGAACCTACCGCAACCAGACACGTTTACAGTCACACTTTGTGCGCCTGCGCCACAACTGGCCTCAAAATAATAAGTAAAAGAGAAATAAAAATATTTCAACCAGTGTATGTATGTATGTATAACAATTTCTTTTGAATAGAATCAAGATAAGCATTTTTGCTCTCTAGTTAATTAACTTTATATGTGTTGGACGTGCGTGTGTCGTGTTGTTACACCTTTAATGGGGGTGTGGGGGTTTTATGATAATTAAAGTTTTTTTTCTTTTTTATTGAGGACGTCGTAGCCCAGGGGCACAAGGGTGTGACTGTAACGCAACGGTTGTGGGTTCGATCCCCACTCGAGGAAATAAAATATTTATTTAAATGTATATTTCCATTTCTTCGCTCTGGTGTCAAGGCAACATAACGGCGTTGAGTCCCGCCGCTCAAAACGCGATGGCTTCAAAATTCGGCGGAAAGTGGGGAACACAGTGTCTTAACACTACGTTTCTTCTGCCTACCCTGCTGTGTGCGAGACAGCGATAGCGTGAAGCTGATTTTTTTTTAATTTTCATTTAAGACGTAGTGGTACAGTGTTTGATTTCCCCACTTTGAAGCTAAAGAAAAGAAGAATAGGTATACCGAAGAAGGCTCACGTATAATTATTTTGTAACCCACTCTACCTGTGGCCAGAGGTATCTCTGGCACTTAGAATGTGTCGTACACAATTCTATTCTATAATAAATTTTTATGTCTATGGCCTGTTAAAGCGCAAAAAATCAAGCTTCTAAATCAACACAATCAAAAGATACGAGCATATATGCACCGATTTTGCTGTTTTTTATAAGAAATTCGCCGCGCAATTAACCTTATAACATAAATAAAGGAAAAAAACACCGGAAAGGTGAAAATTTGTTGATATTTCAAAGAAAAAAATATTACAAACTTATATTTGTAGTTCTTTTCATACAAAATGAATAGATACGTATGTGCATATGTCCCGTACAATCCTGAAATCGGTACGGACGCCTTGGTGAGGTCGATAATTGAACACACTACCTTTGTTAAAACCGTGAATTGACAAAGAAAACAAATTTCATTGTTATATATAATATGAGTAATAAAAGTTTCCCCCATATTTAGGGCGCCATCCCCTATGTTGCCGTCTTTTTCACACTTCATATACAAGAAAAGGACAGATATATAACTAATTGACATACTTTTCAAGGCAATCTATTAATGGAATTTATACGTTTTTGTTATTTTTAAATGACATGGCTATGAAAAGTGGTGTAACTTACAAATTTATATAAAATAAAATTTTACCTTTTGGTCAAACATAAATATATGGCTAAGATTTGTATGTATGACACATGACACACTACGTGCGACTAGTAACTCTGACTATGACACACTGTACCAAACTCGAAGCGTTTGGTTGGTCACGTTAATCTCAGGAACTACTGGTTCAAATGGAAATACTTGTATATATTTTTGATATCTGCGGTCAGTTACCTCTGGCACTCAGAACGTGCCGTATGTCAACACAACAAAGTAAAAATACTTCAAAATAATGCTTAACTTAGCCAGTCGAGTAGTGCGATTGTATACGCGATAAGTTGTGGGTTCGATTTCCACTCGAGAAAAAGAAATATTTAATATTTTAACTTCTTCGCTCTGGTAACGCACTTCAGACGCAATGCCAGAATTCAGAGAAAAGTGGCTAACGTAAGTGTCTAAATGGGAAGGGATGGATCGGGAAGGGTTTCCTCTACCTTTCCTTCTATATGCGTGATACAGCGTGAAGCAAAAAAAAAAAAGAATCCAGACATATCTAGCTTTAGCAATAGACTGAGGTATTCGCGGTTGTTTATTGAAAAGTGGCGTGTTTGTATTTCGAGAACATTCGAAGTCTGGGTCGTTCAACTTTGTTGTACTCATTGCACTTATACTGCTATCTAATGTCCTCTATGACACCGTAGAAAAATCTATTAAATCCAAGGTTTGAGTCCTGGATCATATCATGGAGTGTTTATTTTGTCTTCATGTTTGCTTCATTTTAGGTGTTTCATGAGGAAGGAACTAAAAACATTCTCGATTCTACTTGATATGAAGCCGCGCCCATTGGAAACTGTCACCGTCACGTCAAAATTTGACAAATTTTGAATAACACTCTTATGTGTAAAAAAATATTACTCCGTTTGTTACTTTCCGTCCAAAATAAAAAAAAAATAACCGCAAATCCCAATATTGGTTCCCCTCAAAAGATATTCGCCAGATTGTTCCCTTTGTTTTTATGTATCCCGCGCATAGCAGGATAAAAGAAGGAACCTAGTGTTAAGACTCAGTTTCCGTTAACTGCCATTCTCCACTTTCCAACGAATTCAGGCGGCCCTGCGTTTTGAGAAGTTGAACTCAACACCGACAACGCCGACGTAGACTAAAATTACTTCGACAACAATGAATTCAAAGCAGTAGTTCTTGAGATTAACGCGTTCAATCGAACAAAATTCTTCAGATTTAAGATATTATTATAGTAAATATGTATACCGACATACATACAAATACAAACAAAACAAACAAACTATAGGTAACACTAACAGTACATATTGCCAAAGATTTGAAACTCAGGCGATTTGCCAGACACCCTTGCCGCTGACGTCCTCTCACGCCCGAACACGTTGGACGCTCGTGGACAAATAAATTGCGAAACATAATGTAGTGTTCTGTCGATATCTAAATATAAGTATAAATAGTGATAAGACACTACGATCTCCAGTTTAGAGATATAATTCCTTATATAAAAGTTATTCCCCCGAGTAGGGATCGAGCCTACATCGATCTGGTCTACAGTAAGAGGCTCGCGCACTGCGCAACGACGGCCTATTTATAGATATACATAAATCAGCTTCAAGCTGTATCCCGCTTACAGCAGGGTAGGCAGAGGGAACCTAGCGTTAAGACATTTCGTTCCTCACTTTCCGCCGAATTTTGGAGACATTGCGTGTTGAGGCGGAACTCAACGCCACGCTGTACTTCGATACCAGAACAAAGAAAAGGAAATTTAAATTAATATTACATTTCCTCGAGTGGGGATCGAGACCACAACCAGTGGCGTTTACAGTCACACTTTGTCATAGTTATATGTTTAATAAATATAACATATTTATAGAAAATAATATTATTTGTCAGAAAACAACATAACGTGAACCTAAAGCGATTCCTACATTAATTTCACACAAATTCGTTCCGTTACATTTACATGATTGGCTTAGAAAATTACATATAGTTGGAATATTTGTTTTATTAGTATTATTTCTCATTCCGCCACTTAACACGCAATCTCTCGAGAATTGGGTGGTACGAGTAGAACGGTGTATCTTAGGTTCCCTTTATTAGGTTCCCTTTGCCTACCCTGCTAAATGCAGGATGCAGCGTGAAACTAAAAAAAAGTAACAATATTCAAGAAAAACAACACCACACGTAAACAACTAATTATTATACATATATATAAAAACTTAAGAAAACAAAAAAATGTTGTTTTGAATAAAATGTTTTAAATAACCTTGGCAGAATATTATTGACACAAGCACTCATAGGCACAGCATGTGACTGACACGACAGGTTGTGGGTTCGACTCTGGTAAAGCGAAAAAGCGAAAATCTTTCACTTATTAAATACAGTAAAGGAGTAAACGTCTCACTCAAATATTCATTGAACATGATTTTCTTATTTAATATTAATAGCGTAGCGTTTGGCGCTCCGTTCTCTCTGACTACCCCGCAAGGGATAAAGCGTGAAGTTAAGTTAATATTAATAGTTTTTTTTTAATAATAAACGAAAATGCCCAGACAGAACAATTATTTACATCAGATGGGAATTGAACTCACTACCTATGGTTTAATAACTTAAGTGACTTATCACTCAACCAATAGGCAATTCATAAAAAAAATTAAACTTGAAACGTTTTTACAGAAAACAACATGAATCCTCATCGCCCCTTTTTCGGCTCCCACTCTGACACTTCAGCTATAAACGTCAAACATTTGGTGAGGGCGTGATCTGAAACTAATAAATAGTTTACCTATTTACCCAATAATTACCTAAGTTATATAATAATTACCTATGTTACCTAATCATTACCTTAATAATAATATTAATAGTGCTTCTTTTAGCGAAAAATTGTACATATTTTAATTTACTTTTGTCTTTACTAACTAACAAATTCTGGATTAACAAAACTTATTGTGATTTTTTTTAGTTTATGCTTATTTTTTATTTATTGAAAATGAAAGCGAGAACGATAGAAAGTATAATTAAAGTAACTTCAATTTCATTGGAAAAAGTCGCCATTTATGTCAAGGAGTGAACAATTATTCCATATTTTTCTACCTAGAATTGGATTTCTTTTCAATTTTTCCAAATTTATAGACTAATATCCTGATACATTTTACGAAATAAACAAAAAATAATTCAAACGATACTTTTAACGGAGTTAGTTACGCATCATAGTTCATACATGCAGGGTAGGCACAGGGAAACTAGTGTCAAGACACTCTGTTTCCCAGTTTTCACCTAATTTTTATAACATTGCGTGTTGAGCAGCACTACTCAGGACTGAGCTTCTTTTTGCCACCAGAGCGAGGAAATATAAATAATATATTCTGCAGAGTAGTAATAGAACCCACAACGCGACGGTCGCTATCTAAATATATAAAACATTAAAAAATACGTTTTTCAAATGAAACCTTCTATAATTTGTTCCTTACATCAATAATACAGCATTAGAGAAATGATTGTAGTCGTTAGGCATAATAACTATAGATGTTTGCTATTAGGGGCCGCCATCTTAGATAAGGCAGTTATGGTTACTTAGCTACTGTAACGTCATTACATTATAGATTATATTATAGAGTGTGACTTTTTTTACCATCAAGCAGTACCACCCTCGTAGCAGGGTAGGCAGAGGGAACCAGGGAACCAAGTGTAAAGACGTTTCGTTTCCCATTAACACTTTGGCTCCCAATTTTCCGCCGAACTCTTGAAGCATTGCGTATTGAGTGACGGATCTTAACGCTGCGTGGCGCTTTGCCTGGTTACCAGTGCGAGGAAATGAAAATATGAAATATTTTAGTCCTCCGAGTGATAATCGAACCCAATAGCGTTGCGATACAGTCACGTGACGTCCCCATACCAACTAGAATAAATAGAATGTATCTATGTATCTTTCTACAAACTACATTTATAGATATATCTATTACTAGAGGGCGCGCGCGGCTTCGCCCGCTTATTAGGAGTGAATTCTAAAAAAACCACGAAACACGTGTTCAATAAAATATTTTTAACAGTCTGAATTTAAATTTTTATAAAAATCGGTGGCGATTTAAATATTTTTCCATATAAACTTTCAACCCCTTATTTGAACCCTTAGAGGGTGAATTCTTAAAAACGATGAAACACGTGTTCAATGAAATATTTTTAAGAGTCTGAATTTCAAATTTTATAAAAATCGGTACAGATTAAACATTTTTTCCATACAAACTTCCAACCCCTATTTCATCCCTTTAGGGTTAAAATTTTTCAAATTCCCTTCTTAGTGGATGTCCAGAATATGAAAATAAACATCTGCCCAAATTTCACGTTTCTACCATCAGCGGTTACGGCTCTGCGTGCGTCTTACCTCAGTCAGTCAGCACACGTCCTTTTATATATATAGATAATGATCAAATAGATAGTTTTGGGTTTCATTTTAGTTAGGCAGGTATTAAACTTCACAGCACATTGGTGAAGCCGTCTTAACGCTGCGGTGTTTAATTGTAAACACTACGGTTGTGGGTTCGATTTCCACTCGGGGGAATGATTATATTTAAGTAATTTTCATTTCCCTGATCCGGTAATAAGGTAAAGCGTCACTCAAATTTTGCGAAAATTGAGCGGAAAACGGAGTATTTTAACACTTACTAGGTTACTATTATATATTATTTGCTTAAATTATGTATTTCTTATATATTGCCGTACCTAAAAGTAAATGAATGGTGGGATAATATTGTATGTCTGTAATTATTATAAACAAAAGGTTCTGGTTTTTTTTTCAAGAAAAAAAACGTACTTTGTCAATGTCAAGTTTATTATTAATTAATTAATTTTGGAACAGAGAATATTCGGTTATAAAAATTAGTGATTATTTAGTTAGTGTTTTCATTATATGATTTCAGAAAAGATTACATCGCACATTTAGTGCAACAATGACGTATTTGCGATTTTTAAATATTACAGGAAACGCAATCAAAGTTATATAAAAAGTAAATAGTCTTTTTTCATATATTGCACATACTTAACTTATTTTTCCCCACTCTGAGTAAATAAATCGCGGCGTTGAGTTCCGCTAAACAAAACGCAATATCGACATTAAAAAAATATCGAGAAAAATTGTAAGTAGTACATGTAACTAGTACATACTTCTGAGACTGCGTCCGTGTCCGTCTATCTGTCTATCACCAGGCCTCATCTCATCAACCGTGATAGCTGTTGTCGCAACCAATACTAATAAAACAGAATCAAATAAACATTTAATAATTCTAAACAAAAGATTAGATCATTTTTTAAAAAGAAACATTGTCAATATATAGTATAAAGCTGCTGGCTTTTTCTTACTTTATTTTAATTTTATAAAACGAAATAGGTACAAAAAATAGTGGGAAGACTCTACATGTCTTAATGATCCCGAACAAAAGGTTAGGTATTTTATAAAACGAAAAAACATAATTTATTTGTCAAAATCTTATTAAAACTAAACAATGATTTTGGATTAATGAAAAAGGTACTTCTTTTTGTTCGGTATTTCCATTCCATAAAAAACTGGTTAAGGGCGAGTCGGGTTCGCCCACTGAGGCTTCCGTACAAATTTCAGAATTGTAGGTCAACGGGAAGCACAACGTACATACATATGTAATCATTTTCATTTTGCAGTATGAATCACGAAATAAACTACAGTATAAGTTGTAATGTGAGGCCAGTCGTGGCGCAGGGGCACAAAGTGTGACTGTAAAACCGACTGATTGTTCGATCTCCACTCGAGGAGATGAAATATTTACTTACATTTATATTTCCATTTCTTCGCTCTGGTGTCGAGGTTAAGCGCGGCGTTGAGTTCTGCTACTCAACACGCAATGCCTCCAGAATTCGGCAGGAAGTGGGGAACGGAGTGTCTTAACACTAGATTCCCTCTGCCTACCCTGCTGTGTGCGGGATACAGTAAGAAGCTGATAAGTTATGATTTTTTTTTTGAAATACCTATTAATTTCACTTGTCGGATTTTAAATGGTAGGTATAGTAAGTTCTCACTTTGTACCAAATTTTATAACTGTAGGTTCAAGGCAAGTATTCTATAGAGTTTGATTACGCGAGCAATTTCATACTAAATGTATATATGCTCTTATGATTGCATTGACTTAGAAGTTTGATGATTTTTGTGCTTCAAGGGGCCGTAAACCTGAATATTTAATATTTATTTCAGCTTGATACCGGAGACGGACAGACAACAATGTGATAGGATCACTTTGTTGTTTGTCTGTCCGTCGTAAGTGTTTTACTTTTTGTGGTACGGATCCCTAAAAATATATCAAGAAGGAATATTTCGTAAACGTGACGGTTGTGGGTTCCTACCAGGGAACCTGGCATATTTAATATTTTCATTGCCATTCTCTGGTAACGAGGTTAGGCACTGTGTTGAGATCCGCCTCTCAACAGGCAGGTTCTCAGATTCCTTCTGCCTACCCTGCTATGTGTGTGATACAGTATAAAGCAAAAAAGAGTAGAAATTAAGCAGCCGTTCTAACTCATCAATGTCGCCACGACGACCTCATGTAGGTACTGAGATGTTATTGATGTATTGATCTAGGTAGCGGAAACAAACGCCGCAGGTTGTTTTACCAAAATAAGGAAACGCATTTTTTAAATATAAACATTTCCCACGACTAAAGCGTTAATTTTTACATTATTCTTTAATTGCTATGTACATATATGGACCTAATATAATATAATATACGTCAACGAGGCACAGTGGCCGATTGTACATGCGAAAACAGTAGAGTGTAGGTTCGATTCCATTTGAAAAAAGAAATGACGTCAGACGAACGGTAAAACGTAACGCGGCGTTGAGTTTTGCCAATTACCTCTACCTGTATGCGGGAGTTACAATAACAATCATAATTGAAATATATATGTTTTGACGCCATTGCGACGCAGTGGCATACTTGGCACCTACTAACCGGAAATTATAGCTTTCTTTGTCATATAATAGTGATAGATTACTTACAGCTGCTCTTTGAGATATTATTTATGTTTTTTTTGGTTTGTTTTTATAATTTCATGCTGTATCCTGTTTTAGGCCTGGGTACGTAGAAGGAACCTAGTGTTAAGGCACTCCATTCGCTACGCACTGCCCAATTCGAGACTAATAATTTAATTTAAGCCAATCGTGGCGGGCAGTGGGGCAGCGTCTGACCGTAAATTCAATAGTTGTGGGTTTGATCTACACTCGGGGGAATGATTTTTTTTTTATTTGATTTGGTTAAGCGCGGCGTTAAGTTCCGCGACTCAATACGCAAAGTAATTCAAATTGGGAAAAAATATACATATATTCTTGATTTTATTTTTTTAGCTTCAAGATATATTCATGTGTGGGATAGGTAGAGGGAACCTAGTGTTAAAATATTCCGTATGCGTTAATACGTGTGCGTGTTGAGTGGCGAAACTCAACAAAACAAACAGAATTTTTAATATTGAATTTCCCCTAATAGAAATTGAAATCACAATCGTCGCGTTTACAGTCGCTCTTACCACTGCGCCACGATATCCTACCAAAGAAATACCTTTTAAATACATATAAGTACAAAAGTATAGATATAAACCTACGACCTCTCTAATAGACTTCACATTGTGCCACAACGAATCTATTTATTTATATCATAAACAAGTCATTACAAAAGTGCGTCATCTATTGACCCCAATGTTGTATCAAGGTTCAATTATATATAATGAAGCTACTTTAGGACTCAACTCGTATAGGAGTGTAATAGATTTGTGTATACATACAAGTAGATGTAGGTGACTTTGCTTGTTGCAATGCATACATATATGTATATATTGTTTTGGGTTTTTTCGCTTTCCGTTGAATCCTACACCCTACACTTAGCAGGGAAGGCAGGGGGAACCTAAAGTTGCATTTCATCCCCATGCACTGCCCAATTTTCGAGACATTGCATGTTGAGTTGAGAAACTCAGGGCCGCATTTTGTCTTGTTACTGTAGGGAGGAAATGAAAATATTCACCCCAAATGGGAGTCGAACCTAAAACTGTGTGTTTCCAGTCAGACGCTGAGCCACTGCGGTACGACGACGTTTCCGACGGAATTTAATTAGTGCCAGTGGTAATCGTCGTTTGGACTTGATTGCGTTCACCATCAATGTCATGTGTTGTACACTACTGTGTCATGTGTCATACAAATGTGCCATACTTAGTTATTTCTATTGATAGTAGGTAAAAGCTAGTTTTATTACAGACAAACAGACGAAATCAATATAATAATTATATCTATACAAATGTATACATCGATTTGTATACGTTTAATTTATTCTAAGGTTACAGTTGGTATGTCAAGGATTGAGTTTTATTAGCGTTATATAATGTTTGACGCGTGTTTATTTCCTATTTTTTTGTTTAGTTTCACGCTGTATCCCGCATATAGTGGGGTAGGCAGAGGGAATGTGGTGTTCAGATATTCTGCTCTCTAATTTAAAAGGAAGCGTGGCGGAACTGAACGCCGTTATTTATTTACATTGTTTAGAAATTATCCTTTCAAACACCCTTGCTAGGTTGACTTGTATTTATGTTACTTAGCAACTTTGTATGTAACCCCTTATCCTATATATAATAAAAGGACAAAAAAGTCGATTCTGTACATGAAAAATATAAACGCCGCGCTTTGCTTCGTTACCAGAACGAGGAAATGAGAAAATATTAAATATTTCATTTTCCCGAGTGGACATCGAATCCACAACCAGTCGCCCTTACAGTCACTTGTGCCCTTGCACCACGACTGGCCTCAAAACCTTAAACATATATATGTATATAAAGTTTTGTCACATATTGGAATTAAAATTTAGAACCATATATATAAAGGTGTTACATAGAAAATAACATAGAAGTCGTCGTGGCACAGCGGCACAGAGTCTGAAACGCGTCTTGTGATTTGGATTCCCCTCGGGGCAATAAATTATTCAAATTTCTTCTCTCTGGTAAGAAGATAATACCGCATCGTAGACTACGAAAGTAAAGAAAAGAATGTCTTAACACTAGGTTCCCTTTGTCTCCCCAGCTATATAGGGATGCGGGATGCGGGATACAGTGTGAAGCAATTTTTTTTACTTTATTAACTTATTTATACGTATGAATGCAGCTTAATTAAACAAATAGAAAAAAAAACAAAAAAATTAAACATAGTATTTTTTAAGATATTCTTTCTATAGTATCTATAAAACAATAATAGCAGGTTTAATAACCTTTAACAATAAGTAAAAATAATGAAATAGGTAGTAATTGCTAAACTTTAGAAAAAGATGACGTCATTTTGACGTACAAGAATGTACGAGATGGGGTTGTGAGTTCAAGTGTCTTTTATAAAAATTATTGTTATCTTTCTTTGCTCTGGTGTCTAGGCAAAAGCGCTTAACCTCGACATCAGAGTGAAGACATGGAAAATATAAATTTAATTAAATATTTCATCTCCTCGAGTGGGGATCGAACCCACAACCAGTCGGTTTTACAGTCACACCTCGTGCTGCTGCGCCACGGCCTCAATAAATATATATTCTTTTATTACAGGTAACAGATCTGTTCACCCAAATGCGGGAGCCCTCCCCCGGGGCGCCCAGCCCCAAGGGTTCCACTGGTTCCCTGAACGTCACCAGAAACGCTGGGTTCCAGCAGCAGAACGGTGCTGAACATCTGCCTTGGAGTAATCCTGGGATCACTTTGCCTGGGAACTGTAATTCCAATTTGTAAGTATAGTTGGCATGTTTTTTCGCTTTATCCTGCCTTATCTTATATCAGGGGAAAAGGGAGAGTTTCCTAGTGTTAAGATAATCCGTTCCCCACGAACTGCAAAATTTTCTAAATATTTCAAGTTGAATGAGAGAAAAAATGAAAAAAACAATCTCTCAAGTTGGAATCACACAATGGTTTCACTTTGTTTTCCACCTTTTGTCTAATTTAGATACGGCGTATTGGGTACACAAAATTAACTTCTCAATATGCAGTGTCTAGAATTTGGAGAAAAATGGAAAACGGAGTGTTTTAACATTAGGTTCCCTGCTGTGCGGGAAGGAACGTGAAGCTACAAAACTACGTATTTTACTTGACTGATTATATCATAGTACTTACAAACTTTGCCTAGCCCGATAAATATGAGGCATGTGCTAATTGGAAATGCGAATAACGATCAATGACAGTTATTAATAACGTGACCAATTCATATCCATTAATACTGAATGTATGTATCATACACACACATGTTTATATAAACAAGATAATAAAAAGGAATAGCTACTCTTTAACTATGTATACGAACGTGACAAAATTTGCATTGAATTGTATTTTCCTTTCCTATTTATTTTATTAGTCGTCGCCCGCAACTTTGTTCTTGGGATTAAAATGGAAAATCTTGTTTTTTCCGTTCACGTAGGAATTTTGTGAAATCCTTTCTTAGTTCTCCCTTACACTCACCAAGACGTATATGACAAATTTCAACGATCGTTGCGGTAGTTAAATTCGCTTAAAATATGTCAAAAGTTAAGAGTGTTGTAACAGAAGAACTTCTTTGCTTACTCTGGTCTATGATACAAGATGTGTGAAACCAAAAAAAAATGTGAGTAACATTCAGGAATGTTGTCATTTTATTCAATTTCCCGATCTGAAACCAATCAAAACGCGATTGTCGGTTCCGCCATTCTACATTATCTACATTATGGTGCCTTAACATAAGATTTTGTCAGCTTCACAAGAAATATATATTTTTATAAATTTACGAGTAAATTTGTATATTTTCCAGAGCAAATGAAACGGCGCTAGTGAGAAGCGTCAGCAATGCATCCGCTCTAACATCCCTATGTGCAGATCTGTCTCCTTCTGATTCACATTTTTTTGAAGTAAGTAATAGTTTTATTTTTTTGATACGATCCCAACTCGGAGAGAATGACAACATTTATTTTTTTCATTTCTCCGCTTTGGCAAACGAAGACGATGTCTCGAAAATTGGGTGGTGCGTGGGGAACGTAGTGTCGTAACACTAAATTCGCCTTTCTTGCTATTAACGTGAAGTTAAAAAATTAAAAATATATATTTAATGATCTAACATATATGTTCCTATTACAGGTGTTATATATAGGCAAAGTCCGTATATCTCAAAGGAAGGTTCCAGAATCTCTCATAGATGATGCTCTTAAGAAATTCGCTCAGCATGAAGCAGAGAAAATCAAGAACCAAAGACGTCACAGCTTGTTATCTTCTACAGTATGTATAAATTTCGATATACCTTAAAGATCTCATAGACGTCAATCAGAGCTTAAGTGATATTAATTAGATGTACTCGTAACATGCATTTATGATAACGAACCAGCGTGAGAATTTTTTTATATATGATAGTAAATAAAAAACAGATGTAATAATAATGTAATTTTAAAATTTTAAAGATAAATAATATCCTACTTTGACCAGTAGCTGATCGAAGTCTAAGTATTTTTTTTTCATCTTTCAGATATCTCAAGACAGCAACGATTCAGACCACAAGGCGTCACCAGAAAAATCAATAGAGAAATTCATGCAAAAACAAGACACACTAATCCCAAGTACTACTCCGTTAGAACCGGCCAAAAGTAACGCTTGGAAAAGTGCTGAAAACCTCCAAAAAACAGAAAATAATGAAATCGATAAGGAATTTGAAATGTTCACAAAAGAAAGGGCGGAAATCAAAAATCCTTTGCCCTTAGAACCTACAGTATTAGTTATTAATATGTCCAAAAATAATCTAGGAACTGTAACAGAAGATGAAGAAAAACACGAAGAAAGTAAAGATAAAACAGAAGATACAAAAGAAATTGACATTCAAAATAAAAATCCTTTTAAAATACCCACAGATAAAGAAAAAAATATTGATCCTTTATTAAATATTTCCAGTAACGCTAAAAATAATGGTAATGAAGAACCTAAAAGTCTAGACTCAATTAAAAAATCTGCAGACAAACCTAAAAATTTAGATTTTAACGAAATAACAAGGAAACCTAATGATAATGATAAAAAAGAAACTGATAAACCCTTTCTAAGAGATCGATCAGCGTCTATAGGGACTTTAAGTTTAAAGACGCCTTTAGCACATTTAATTGGTGAACAAAACAGGACAATGCTTTTTCAGGTATGTATTTTTAGTCACTTTAGTATTTTTTAGCTTTACGCTGTAACTCGCACATATCAGGGCAGGTAGAGAGTAACCTGAGAATCTAGTGTTAAGGCTCTCTTGAGTTCCGCCACATTCCGCCGAATTCTGGCAAAAAGTAGTGGAGCTCATGGCCGCGATTTGCCTCGTTACTAGAGCGAGTAAATGAAAATATTTCATTTTCTCGAGTGGGAATCGAACTCACATTATCTCGAGCTTATAGTCGCACGCTTGTACTCCTGCGCCACTGGCGATATGTAGTATTTTAATAATTTTATAATATCATAGAAATGTTTCGTGAACGATTAACTTTTTTTGTTTCATTCACTCATTCATTCGTTCAGTAGACACTATTTACAAGCTTATGACGTCACCAGGTTGGTCGTTCAGAACTCCGTCTAATAAGTCCAGATAGAAAGCAAATTCTTTTACATCGTGCCTTCAAGGATGTAGCGAGTTGCGTTCTCGGCAAGGCAAATAAGGAACACTTCGGCTTTATATGCAGAGAGAGTAATGATTATGCGTGTTACGTGTTCAAATGTGAGAGTGACTCGATTGCGACCGAAGTCGTTAATGGTACGTAGATTCGATTACTTTTAATATTATTTATAATATATAATATATATTTTTATGTAAGTAACAAAAAAAATCTTTTTCTTTTTTAATAATTTATTCCGTATTTGCCAGAGAAGAGAATATAGTGTTAACACTTCATTCTCAAGTTTCGCCCGAACTTAACGCCGCACTTTATCTCGCTAGAGTGAGAGCGAGAATAAAAATAATTAATTTCTCTTAGTCAAATAACCTATTACACAATGGCCTCGGGCATTATTTTTTATGAGAATTGGTAAACAGATTATTATATCAATAAGTTAATAAAAAAAATGTGTGACTACAAAAAAATACTTAGACAATTAATACGAATTTAATGATTTGTTGATTCATTTTGCTTCACTTTGTTTTCAATTTTAAAACAAATTTTAATAATATCTTTTATTGCATTCCAGCTATAAAACAAGCTTTTGTAGCTCACGCAGATTTACTAAAAAAATCTCGGGATAAATCCCCGAATTTGACTTGCGAACACTGTCCCATGCTGTGGTACCATAGATTGTGTCACGATATTGAAGGTAATAAATAAAAGATTAAAGTAATTAAATAATACATATTATTTCTTAATTCAATCGTATATATTAACAATATTGGTATATTTGTCGTAAAATATTTCAAGGGAGTCCCACAAGGTTGCTCTACGGTCCTAATTTTTGTATTTTTGTTGGTAAATATTAATTTACTATTTACTTACTTTGATAATATCAAGTTTAGAATAATTCTAAAGGCTAAATATTTATTCAAATTCCAGGTATGAATGAAAAGAAAATTCACGCGTTCATACTCCGTCGTATAGAATCTTTACCGGAAGACGAACAAGACTTAATAATAACTAAATATCAAGGTGGAACTATTCATATATATGAGGTAAATATAACATTGATATGCAAAGAGAACGGAGATCCTAGACACTAGGCTCTACATATATATTTAGAGGCCATTTAGAATTTGAATTTGGAAACCAGTTATGTATGTTCTAATAAGTATAATAATGAATTGCTTTTCCAACTGATACTGCCAAAACTGTAATTTTGAATCAAACGTTTATTAATATTAATTCTTTCTAGTAGATATTTAAAAATAACTCAATAAAATTATAATTTTTACCATATATCTTCGTTTTTCTAGGTAAGTGAACATAACGCGTTCCTAATGATGCTTCTACGAGCACATTGTGAGGCAAAACAACAAAGACACGTACACGATACTGCGGAAAATAGGTAAGTACCTAAAAACAGTTCGGTCGATGAGTCGTGGCTGTTCTAAAGTTAGTTGTAGATAGCCCTGATGATTTGATTTTAGGAGTTTCCTTACTTTCCTTATATTTTGATCTCGTCTGAACAGTGCCCAAGAATTCAAAAAACTTAACTCGAGGGAAGCCACGACTCGTTGACCGTATTGCACCTATGTCTTAATAATGTTGAGATGTTCTACTATCCACTTTCTACTTTTAAAGATTGTGGGTTACTGGCGGCACTAAACACCGCTATTTGTGATTATAGATACCAGTGGGGGAAATTAAATGTTATTAATATATTGGCAATACATGAACATAAAAATTTTAATCTCTGACACAAAATCTAAAAAGCTAACAACCAACTAGAATAAAGTTGATACTCTTCAAACGGCTGAACATATTCTCCTGAATTATGGTTAAGAACGCTCAAATATATTTTTTTAACTTAAAATCGGTGCATCCGTTTGTGAGTTACGATGCCACAGACAGACATACAGATAAAATTATCAATATGATAATAACACGTCAGACTTATGTAATTTGTAATATATTGCTAATATTTTAGATCAGAATTCCTAAATCAATATTTGGGTGGAAGTACGATATTTATGAAGGCCAAACGGTCATTGTCGAGTGGTTTCGATCATTTGTTAAAACGAAGACAGAGTAAGGATGATGTCACGCTCAATATTAAAAAGGTATAAAATCTGTTTTTTTATTTAAAAAAATGGAGTAACTATAAATAAAATAACATTCTGAGGCCAGTCGTGGCGCAGGGACTCAAGCTTGTGATTAAACGCGAAACGTTGTGTGTTTCATTCTCACTCGAGGAAATGAAGTGTTTAATAGTTTCATTTTCTCGCTCTGGTAACGACGCTCTCATCACGCAATGACTTCAGAATTCTGTGGAAAGTGTGGAACGGACTTAACACTAGGTTCCCTCTGCTTTCCTTGCTAGGTGAGAGATACAGCGAGAAGCTGTAAATATAGTAGGTTTAACCTGTGACTTTGCCCTCGTCGTCAAATGGAAATAACTACTCGTTGTGTATATATAACACATGACACATTCTAAGTACTGGAGGTAGCTCCAACCGCAGTACAGTACGTTATATCAATACGATTAACGTGATAAATTATAGCATATATTTTCTAAATAAATGGACTATATAACATATAAATAACTTCTCAATTAGAACCAGTAGTTCCTGAGATTAGCACTTACTCTTCAGCTTCACTGATTTAGTGTGGATGTTCAAACATTATAACAAAGCAGTGAATTATATTTATTTAATATCGTTTTAATAAAAAAAGGCAAGTGTCATACATAACTTAGTTCGAACCATGAGATAGTATTACATAAAAGAATAAAAAAATAATAATTAAAAAATATATTTTTATTTAATATCCAAATTTTATTTAACATTAGTCATTTTCATGAGACCAAGAGGGCGAAGCCGCAGATGAAAGCGGGTACCATATAAAGAATTCAAAAATAATTAAGGCTTTTTTTTAACATTAAAGTGTAATTCCACTTTGGAAAGAAATATATTTATTAAGAGATTTATAATAATAATATCCCGCTACGTTCAAATTTTTATACGTTTTCTTATTAAGTATAATTAAGTCTGTTTAAGGCCATATGAGGACATTGTGGCACTGGGGCACGGCATGTTACTGTAAGCCTGACGGTTGCGGGTACCACCACCACCACTCACAGAAATGAATTTTTTAACATTTTCACGTCCTCGCTTTGGTAACAAGATAAAACATGGTATTGATATTGATGATTATTTGTTAAGTAGCGGAACTTAAATAGTTCCGCTACTTAACAAATAATGTCTTGAAAATTCGACTCGAATTTGAGTGCGTAGGGATGGAGTGTCTTAACACTAAGTGTCCTCTGACTACCCTGTTATATGCGAGATACAGCGTAAAGTAAAGAAAAATCATACTTTTCCAGGAATCGATCCCCATTACACCTGTGAACGAAGCCTTGTCTGATAACAACTCGGATCTCTTATCACCGTCCACACCAGAAGCACAAAGAAGTAGATCAGTGCCTATTTATACAGGTGAGTTATTTTAAGATCGATTGGAGTGGCTTCGATACCCTTTCGGGGGAATGACTTATTTACATTTTGTCGCTCTGGCAAGACAAGTGTGGCGTTGAGTTGCGCCATCCAAAAAATATATATATCATTTAATATCAGTAGTATCAAGAGTTAGCAGGATGAAGAGGCAGTGGGCTGGTCACATTTGTCCCAGAACCGACGACCGTTGGGATAACTGTATGTATACGCGATCTGGACCGCGTCTTGGCAATCTTAATGTAGGACGCTGAGTGACGAGATCCGCAAAGTGGTTGGTAACTTCTGGATATTAAGAGCTGAAGATCGAGAGTAGTGGTGTGTCATTGGCGAGGCCTATGTCCAGCAGTGAACGAGAACAAACTGATGAATATCAGTATCAGTATTTTTTTTAGCTTCACGTTGTATCCGCACACAGATAACCTAGTGTGACTACACTTCGTTCCGCACTTTCAGCCGTATTATGAAGTGTTGAGTGGCGAAACTCAACGCTGCGCTTTGCCTAGACACCAGAGCAGGTGCATATAAACCTTCAGCTTTGTAATATCAAATTTTGAATCGGAAGAAATTATTTGGTATTAATTTCTTATTTTTATTTATTTCCTTATTTTTGTAGTTTAAAAATAAATATCTCTATTCACAGAACAGCCTCCATCACCAAAGAATAATAACATATCACCAGAAGAACCAACTGAAGAAATTAAAGAAGAATCTGTTAATTCTCCTATGATGGACATGTAAATATGTTTTTCTCTAAATATTTTTTGAAATCGTAGGGTAGAGAAGATTCTAATTTAATGGTTATTTCAAATTTATAATAGAAACAAAAAGGAGAAAGTTTATTTGAAAAATGTATACTAAAATAACTTTTATTAATTTCTTTTGTAGTAGTTATAATAGATTAAACGTTAAGTGATCACTTTTTAACACAACGCTAAATATAATCATAACCGGCTTCTATAAAAAGAGAAGGTTATAAATCAGAGGTAGTTATATATGGAAGACGAGGTTATATATCAGGACTGTATTTTTTTTATATTTGTTATCTCCAAACATTGAATTCAGTAAAAATTTTGTTTTTTTTTAATTCGAACTTTTTTATTTGAAACTGGTGCGGGCCCTTGAAAATTGGTTCATTTCTGAGAATTTCCATGGGAAAATACACATAAGTCTTAAACTTGCATAGTTGACTGTTTTAAGTCGGTTTTTTTTGTTAAAAATTATTGTATTGTATAAATGTATATTTTCGATATTTTCTACCTAAAAGTCACATATTCAATACTGCTGCATCCAAAGCTTTAAATATAAAACATAAAAGCCTATTATATTCCTAATATTTATTTCAGATTCTTAAAAGTAGGTGATTCGAGAGCAGCGAATACGGAAAGTGGAAATGAATCGGATGCTACATGGCGTCAAGCGATATATGAAAAAGTTATACAGCCTGGTAAAGATGAAGGTAATATTATTATATTTTGTAGCTTTATTGTATATTTGTGTACAGAACAAATACAATTATGTAAACCATAGGATTTACATAATTGTATATATGTAAATATATACAATTATGTATATCCTTAACATAATTGCATGACTTAGAGGCCAGTCGTGGCCCAGCGGCACGAGGTGTGACTGTAAAACCGACAAGGTTGTGGGTTCGATCCCCACTCGAGGAGATGAAATATTTACTTACATTTATATTTCTATTTCTTCGCTCTGGGGTCGAGGTTAAGCGCGGCGTTTAGTTCTGCCACTCAACTCCAGAATTTGGCAGAAAGTGGGGAATGCAGTGTCTTAACACTATGTTACCTCTGCCTACCCTGCTGTGTGCGGGATACAGTGTGAAGCTGATTTTGATTTTGATTTTCTATAGGATTTACGTATAACGTTAAAAGTGAGCGAATTAAAAATCTATTTTTTCAGGTGATCTAACCCAAACAGATCTTTTAGGTCACGCCTTAGAACCCAAAGGTAAACGTTCCAAGGAACAACTCAAGCAGCTATGGAAAATGGCAATCGATCAAACTATATTATTAGTCCGAATGGAGAAAGAAAACGCAAAATTGAAGGGTAAATGTGTGTTTGTTTCTGTTTTTCACTTAAAAAAATATCTTTAATTTATGTTTTACAATTAATAAAAATGTTTATGGCACAATTAAATATAGGACAATTTTGTTTGCTATAAAAATGTTAACATATTTGAAATTAACTTCCTACTTCAAAACTGTGAAGCCTCTATGTTTGCTTATTACTTCAAAACTATAAAGCCTCTAGTTTTAGAGTAATATATACTCCAACATACTCACTTTTTTCATTATTCTTGTTATCAAACTAAAAAGTTTTAACATGTTTTATCACAATTAATTTTTTTATTACAATTATTATTAGTAATTTAATAGTTATTTTTACTTATTATGTTAATCAAAGAAAATAAAAAAGTTATGTTTTACAAAAAAGGGAATAAACATTAAAACAATTTTTTTAACTAAAATGTATTAAACATTGTGATTATTTATTTTCTTTCAATAAAAGGTGTTTACAATATTTTTATACAGACAATTGATGAAAGTATTTTTTTTATAGAGAAGAAGTTACTCGCTCTAATTTTTTGAACATCAAACAATTTACCACCAATTCACTAAAGTTAATATCTCATACACCAACTAATTCTGAACTTTTCTTTTTATACCAGAAAGAGAAGAATCATCAGCAGTGAGAAGAATAAAACTGGAGTACACAGAACTAAGTGGTAAAACATCTTCATCTGCGATGTGGGAGGGACTGTTGGCTGGAGAGAGAGTGAGGAGAGTGCGTGTAGATCCACACATGCTCACGCAGGCTGTTAGACAGGGTAAGGAATTCAAATTTGTGTTTTTAGGAAAAATTGTAAGACGTATTATTTTTATTTAATATCACATATTCTGTAACAAATGGTATTAAAATATAAATTTAATTTCTATAATAGGTATGTTTTTATTAAGTATCAGATGTAAATTATGCAATGAGAAAATGCGTGCCTTTCAAATATAACAGATAATTTGAGACGCAATGTTTTGTAATACAGTAAAAATAATAATAAGTTAGTAAAATAAGGTAATAAAACAAAATTTCTGTTCTCTCTACCTACCCTGCTATATGCGGGCCACGGTCACACATACAGACATTTGGCCCGTACCCTTTTTTTCATTACTATTATTGTTTTATTTTTTTAACATTTAAAATTTTAAATATTATTATCTAAACCAAAAGTAAAAAAAAAATACTTATTACTTTTTTTATCTGATCTATAATGTATGAGATGAATACGTGTAAGCACTACTATTGAAGTCTTTATTTTTGTACTCCATTTATATCTACCATTTATATATCCAGGTGTACCCCGCATGTCCCGTGGCGCTGTGTGGTATTTCCTAGCGGAACAGGCGTGTCACAGGATCGCACCACCCGATGTAAAGCAATTTCCACATTATAACACTCCTTATAAGACACTGTTAGCGGGTTTGACGAAACATCAACACGCAATTTTGATTGATTTGGGTAAGATTTTGAAATTATTATTGTAGAATCCTACTCTCTACTATTCTACTAACATTATAAATGTGAAAGTTCGTAAGTTTGTTCCGTTGTCACGCAAAAACTACTGAACGGACTTACATGAAATTTTACGGTAATATAGCTTATACATCAGAATAACACATAGGCTACAAGTTATGTAAAAGTTTTATATAATTTAACTTTAAATATAACAATAAATTTCATCAGACAAAGCCGCACGTGGGTTGCTAGGTAGTTTCACATTATATTAAAAAACGACGACGTGTTAAATTAAGTTAGACCTTGGATGTGTCATCGTATTAGTGACTTTTGTTAAAAATAAAGTTTTATTTAACTCTAGGCCTAACCAAGATTCAATGTAAAGTTTAAATTTTGTTTTTAATTTTAACAACTTTTTTTTTTCTCTAGGACGAACGTTTCCAAAGCATTCCTACTTCGCATCAGCGTTAGGACCGGGACAGTTGGCCTTATATAATATACTGAAGGCATATTCTTTGTTAGACCCCGATGTGGGATATTGTCAAGGATTGAGCTTTGTGGCTGGTGTTTTATTACTTCATGTAAGTATAAATATTTTTTTTAGTTTTATCTTGTATCCAGCACATGGCACGGTAGACAGAAGGAACCTGGGAACCATTTGTTAAGACACTGTTGCCAACTTTTCTTTAAATTCTTGAGGTATTGCGTGTTGATAGAATGCTATCGCTGCGCTTTGCCTCGTTACCAGGACAAGAAAATGTTTATATTCAATATTGGGCATTGAACCCACAACCGCCGCGTTCAGTTGTACCCCTGCGTAACCACGGCTGACAAAAATAATGTTATAGTTGTTTTTTGTATACAATTGTACAGAGAACCTAGTGTCAATAGTCAATTATTAAACATTCATCTAATTTAAAAATCTTGGTGCTCGGTGCAACTCAATGTCGTGTCTTATCTTACCAGACAAGGGAAATGGAAATAACTTTAATAACCTTCTGCCACCTCGAGTGGAACTCAAATAAATAAATAAATAAATTAGCTTCACGCTGTATCCCGCACACAGCAGGGTAGGCAGAGGGAACCTAGTGTTATACAGTCGCATGCTTGTGCCATTATTGTACAATTTAGAGATATTTCCTTTTAGACAGATTTAATTAATTATAATAAAAATATATTTTAATTTTTAGATGGAAGAAGCTGAAGCGTTCACTTTATTGAGACATCTTATGTTTAGAAGATATATTAGAAAACAATATTTGCCAGATATGAGCGCTTTACAAGTGCAGGTAAGGTTTCACCAAAAGTAGTCTAAGTCTATCTTTTCTGTTTCTGTTTATCTGGTTCAAATGTATTTTTTTCTAGAAAATAACTTATTTATTCTCCATAGAATTTTTCAATATTATTATGTTTGAATATGACAATGTCTGAACCGATATCTTACTTTTATAAAAATTTCTTTTTAAGATACTTTGCGAATGAATCAAAATAAAAAAAACATTTTGATTATATATAATATAATAATTTTCTCCATATGTGCAAACTTATGACAGTTACAGCCAGATACTCTATCAATAAAGAACAATATTAAATTATTTTTTATTTAACTAATTAAAAATCTTCTACTATATGGATAAAAAATATTTTAAAAAATAACTAGATTGTCTTGTCAAAATTTATACCAATTTTTTAACAATTTTTCACTATACTTTATCCAAAAAATATTATCTATTATGTTTAATACTAAAAACTCTAGCTCTACCAACTGTCCCGTCTGTTACGCGACCACGAACCGGAGTTACATAGTAAATTGGAATCCTTGGACATATCGCCGGCGTTGTACGCCGCGCCGTGGATGTTAACCATGTTTACTAGTCAGTTCCCCTTGGGCTTTGTGGTGAGAGTGTTTGGTAAGTGCAGATTTTTTATTTTGTAAATTTTATTGAAATTAGGTTACTTCTTTTATTTCATTTTCTTATTTAATAACACTTCATTCCCTGTATTAATAGTTTCCGTACCTACGGTAAAAAATTGACACGTCCCACCAAAATTGGGCCACTTTGCTTTTTCGTTTTGTTTCTCTTTTTCGTATATTTTTTTTAGCTTGACGTTATCATGTACGTACCAGAGCAGGCGGAGAGAACCTGGGAACCTAGTGTTAAAACACTTCGTTCTACATTAAGACACTTCGGTTCCCTTATAACAAACACTTTATAATATAGTAATCAACTTTTTCCAGATTTAATGTTCCTAGAGTCCTTCGACATAGTGTTCTCCGTCTCACTCGCTCTCCTCTCCATACACAAAGATGGTTTGATGCTATGTGAGAGCTGCGAAGAAGCTGCTGAATATTTGAAACATAAGTTACCGGATGTGGATGAGATTGCTTGCAATAAGGTTATGAAAATGGTTAGTTTTTTTTAATATTATATTTATTATTAGCTTTACGTCTGTAGTATATAGCAGGAAAGGTAGAGGAAACCTAGAGCTTAGACACTCCGTATCCTATTAAAACACTTCTGTTACCCACTTTCCACAGAATTCTTGAGGCGTTGCGTGTTGGTTCGTGTTACAGCACGTGTTGAATGACAGAACAGAATTCAATGCCGCGCTTTATCTTGTTACTAGAGCGAGGAAAACGAATTCACAATCGCCACGTTTATGAGCGCACTTGAGGCCAAGAAATAGAACTTGGAATAACAGAACTTGAATATAAAATTAACCATTGTATTTTTAATAGTTCCCATTTGTCTTTCACCAGGTTGCAAAGTTAGACATTAGTAAGCAATTAACAGAATACGCGGTGGAATACAGCGTTCTAAGAGAGGAAATGCCAAGACTGGCCACATTGACCGAACAAAATAAATTACTTTTGGAGGAAACTAGCAAAATGAGTTCTGAACTTGACGTAAGTGGTTTATATTTGACTTTAAAAGTTTAATATAATTTAAATATCTTATACAATTGAACTAAATGTGGCTCAAACTAAAAAAACATTATTTATTTATGCATCGGGATTTGACTCGGCGACTTTCATGTCATATAAGGAGTTGCCAAATAAATTATAGAACAGTAAATTTCTATACAAAATTTAAAGTATTGTCGAAACCTAATTCTTAGGTTGTACTGAAATTAACACACATCGCGTGAATTTTACCGTGAATTCTTATTATAATGATTTATTTTACTTTTTATCACTTTTAAAATAAAGTTAACAACATAAATGCAAAAACCTGTGAACTTGCGATTAGATAACTTATCCTAATTATAATTGATTAAACTGTGCAAAAGGTTACCTATAAATAATACAATATATCTTTTCTTTCAACAGTCAGCCATGGACGCTATAGAAAACTACCAAAAAACCCAATCTCGTCTCGAAACCCATAACAAAATTATGGAACAACACCTAACATTACTTAGCCGTTACGTTTCAACCCAACACAAAGAATTACCCATCGAAATAAAGAAAATCATACAAAACTATAATAAACGTCTATCATTTGGTTCCAAAATAATAACTAAATTAACATCAAATGAAGATGAAGAAGACACGAAGAAGTACAAACAAGGCTTGAGCACACCAAATTTATTTTCCAAAACGTCAAAAGATGATGTACTTAACGCTATAAATAATAGAAACGAAGATAGAAAACATTTTATGATGAAGAAATCACAATCAGTTCATTCTGGCTTGATAGCGAATAAACATTTTCCATTGAAAGTTCTAGAAGAACAACCCAAAGAATTGAGACGTGATAGCCTCAGAATTGAGAATTTAGCCAACGATAACATAAGAGATCTCGGTAGAAAACAATCTAACCTTGTTTCTAGTACACACGAGCAAATACAACAAGAAAGGTTATTTGAACAACAATTAAAGCACGATTTTGATGAAAATCTGAAGAAATTAGATGAAACTTTGACCAAAAAGCTGTCACCGAAATCGTATTTGGACGATTTGGCTATATTTCAAAGCAAAAAATCGATGTCTTTGAATTTGGGCACTAACGATAAGGGTAGTGATAGTGGGTTCGTTACTCCATTGAGTCCTAAGGAGAGTAAATATAATGATAATATTTCATGTATATCACATCCGTTGAGTGATTGCGATGTTGATATCAAATTTGATGGACAACTCACTAAGTTGAAACAAATTAGGCCTTTGAGACATAATTAATTTGTAAAAGTATTTATTTTGTGATATTTTTTAATCTGTATTATGTAATATTATTTAAAAATTTAGTTTTGGAGTATAATTTTTTTTAGTGAAGGAAAAATAGAAAACTATAATAATAGAGTTAAATTATGTTGTTTCGTTTAATTATGCCTAATTATTAATTAATGTCATAAATTTTGCTATAACCTTCATATTTATGTTTAAAAAAATATTAATTGTAAGAATACGTTCAAAAAAAGTCAAATTCTTATATATTTTTAATCTGTACTTAAAAATTGTATGTATTTATTTATGTATCTGTTACTTATTTATTTTTTTCTTGTCATATTTCAAAAAATATTTTGGAAAACTACTTTCATGATATATCATTTTATTACAAAACAGAAAAAGAAATATTTTATTTTTTTGGAAAAATATGAAATAGTATATGTAGTTTGTAAGAAATTAAACTAAAATATAATATATAGATGATATATAATAAATATTATGTACAAATAACACCAAATCGCCTCCACGCCATTTAGTATTACGATGTTACTTAAACAAATTTAAATATTAGTTTTATAGTAGGCACAATAAGGAAAGGTGTAAATTTTGAATAATTTCGAATTTTAACAAAGATTTTTGTAGAATTATTTAAGCCGAGTCTGCAAATAAAATTGTAACAATATTTCGAGATATCTAAAGAATATTTTATGAAAATAAAAATTATTGACTGTTTAGATATTATAATTTTCTATTATTAGATCTATATTATAAGATCTGCATCCACAAAATTAATAAGAAAAGAAAATATTTATAAAAAAAAAATCTTTATATCCAATAAAAATAATTTACGTATAAAATTTAGGCCGTCGTGGCGCAGGGGAACAAACGTGCTACTGCACCCGCGACTCTCCGATTTCCACTTGGGAGAATATAACATTTACAATTTTTCTTCCTCGTTCTGGTAACGAGGCAAAGGCGGCGTTGAGGTCCGTCGCTCAACATACAACGCCTAAAAAAATCCGCGGATTGTAGGAAAAGTGGGTCTTTTAACAAGAACTGAGTTTCTTAACACTAGTTTACCAAGAAATACAGCGTAAAGCTACGTATAAATTTGACTTGAATGATTTTTGTATTAAATTTGAATTGAATTATTTTTCAAAATTTACACCAACTTTTCTAAACATTGTGTGTTCTAGATCTCTAGTTGATATAATAAAAATAAATATTATATATACATAATATTTGTGTTCATATACATAAATATACAAAAAAATCTAAAGAATAAAATTATAGGCGTAATTCAAATACATTAATTAATATAAGACAAAACGCGGCGTAGAGTTCTGCAGTCCAACACTCAATATTTCTAAAATGAACAGAGATTGTTAACGGAGTGTCTTAACACTGGGTTCTTTCTGCCTACCCTGCCATATTCCGCATATAGATGCGGGATGATATAAAATAAAAGTAGATATAAGATATAGATGTATAAAAAGCGTATTTACCCATAATAACTTCTCAAATTATCTTAAAACAGCTTATTTGAACATGATTTACAATAAAAACAGCAAAAAATATATTTATTGTATAGGATCCCCCTTTTATATTTATTTCATTCGGTTTTTAGTATTTATTGTTATAAAGGTAAAAGGAATACATAATCTGTGAAAATTTCAAGCTTCTACTTTATATTTATTTCATTCGGTTTTTAGTATTTATTGTTATAAAGGTAAAAGGAATACATAATCTGGGAAAATTTCAAGCGTCTACTATCATGGTTCATGAGATACACTGACGGACAAACAGACAGCGAAGTTTTAGGGTATAGGGTTCTGTTTTACTCTTTAGGTAGCCAATCCTAAAAACATATTCTTCAATGTCTGATTTGAAAGAAGTAATCTTAACTTGATTATTTTCTAAATTTTTAAAAAAATATCAAATTCAAAATAATTTATTAGAAAGAGATAGAGAGTACTACTAGTAAATTTAAATGCCTATATTTTTATCATTATTAAAACAATTTAACATAATCGATGACTCGAACATTTATTTTATTATTAAATGTATTTAAAAATACTTAAACATTATTATGATTTTAATCAACTACTGTCTACTACTGGTAAATGTCGTGACACTTCTCTCAGTGTCTTGACTCCTGACACACTATTCTTAATTTTGAGTGTATTATATATAACGTTATTTTAAAGTGAGATTTAGATATTATATCGGGTTATATAATATATTATAGCTATTATAATAATAATTGTATAGAAACGTGATATTGTGGTAAATAAATGGTTTAAATACATGTATTTAGTTTTATTATAGACTATTTTTTACCATCCTTTTTTTATTTTTTTAGACCAACCGACAAAAGCCCCTTTTCTTATATATATATATATATATATATATATATATATATATATATATATATATATATATATATATATATATATATATATATATATACTTTTTTCTTATATATATATATATATATGCTTTTTACCTTTTCCATTCTGGGCAGCTGTGGCACAGGGGCGCAAAGTGTGACTGTAAAATCGACTGGTTGTGGGTTCGATCCCCCCACTCGAGGAAATTAAATATTTACATTTATATTTTCATTTCTTTGCTCTGATATCGAGGCAAAGCGTGGCGTTAAGTTCTGCCACTCAACACACAATGCCTCCTGAACTCGGCGGAAAATGGGGAACGGAGTGTTTTAACACAAGGTTCCTTTTGCCTATCCTGCTGTGTGCGGGATACAGCGTGAAGCTGATGATCTTTTTCAAATGCGTAGTGAAATGAAAAGTAACTAAGAATTGTGTAAGACATATTGTAAATATCTGAGGTAGGTACTGACCACAGCTATAGTGACATTGAACATCAAATGAAATTTTCAAATCGAACCAGTAGTTTCTGAAATTAGCACATTCAACCTATTTAGCTTTCTAATTACTCTACATAGAAATCTGTATAGATTTTTATGTAAAGTAATAATAAATTTATAATTGTAGCGCTCGCGGCTTCGCCGGCTTGCGCTAAATAACTTTTCTGTTATAATAGGCAATAGATTTACCATTTTAAAGACAGTATCGATATATTGAAAACTAAAATATTAGTCAATTCAATGCATTTATTATTTTATTGTAATGTAATGTAATGATACCAATGAAATAAAAATAATACTAAATGTTATATATATATATACTAGCGGACCCGGACGCGGCTTCGCCCGCTTAAACTTTACGAATTCCTTTAGATATATTTAGGAAATTGTTTGTGAAAATATGTAACTAATTTAAATAAAAAAAATATAAGTAAACGTAACCATAGTAAAATATTAATAAAAAAACTAAACAAAACCAGCTACATTATTAATAATTTTATCTCTTTCTGTCTTTCTATTTCCCCGAGCTAATATTCAGAATAACTGAACGAATTTTTATTGGACTTTCAGTGATCGATTTTACTGATTTACCCGGGAAAAATCTTTTTACTCGTTTTCCTTGCGCGCGTACCTACATACTATATGAAATAACTAAAGTCCTTTCTACATTAAATATGATAAGTTTTGCGAGCAATATCAAATAAAATCCCAGAAAACTAAAACCACAATTTATTAAGTGTATAACAACGGTATAGATAACCATCCAACCAAGATGAAATAACGAACAATTCTCTCCTTAATACTTAAATAATATTACACTGATGCCGCGCAGGGCCGCAACTTACACCACACCAAGAAATTTATGAAAATCTAACTAATCTGCTCCTCGAATAAGCGAAGAACCAAAGAAAAGTATAAATTATATATAAACAGCAAATAATTACATAAAAATTAACAGTAGTTCGAAAATGTATGAAAATTTACAAAACCGTCAAAGTCATCTGCCCGTTCGCGTCGGTCATACTATGCCGCTCGTATGCTAGGTTATTTAGAATCAGTGACATCTCCTTAATTATTTATTAGAATGTTATACAGTGAACTATAATTTCAATCTAGATGAAATGCTAAAAGTGACTATTATATTCATTTTCATAAGGATCAATATCAAATTATAGAAAATACATACAACAAAAACCCGATAAATATAAAGTAAATTAATTAAAATGGTTACTTGTTGTTACTGTGTTACTTTGCTCAAGCTAAGAAGCTAAAGTCCGCGATACACACACCATATTTATCTCTGAAGATAAATATGGTGTGTGTATCGCGGACTCTTTTAAAGATTATTTAAAGGAAAATATTTATGTAAATCATTATTTTTATGTATCTCATAAGATTGAGTCGGCGCACGCCATGTATGCGTTAAGCAAGCTCATTTTGGGTGACGTTTGCTTATAACAACAAATAAACTTTGCAAACCGTTTCTTAGCAACGGTCGGTTGTTATTAACATGGCGGAATAAATTGCCTGTCAAATTGAAAAATATTATAATATATTAGTATATATCGACAATGTTACAAATATGAGAAAAAAAAGTAACCTATGTTCATCCGACGACCCTCAAGTATCTCTGTATGAGTATTTTATTACAATTGAATTAGCGGTTTGGCCCTGATTGCAGCACAGACAGACAGACAGACAGACAGACAGACAGACAGAGTTACTTTCGAATTTATAATATAGGTATGGATATGGATGTAGAAGAGATAAAGTGAATTTGTAGATATTTGTACTAATTTTAATTTTGTTCAATAGAGATCGAACCTACAACCATGGCGCCTGCACTAGGAAGGTGCCTCACCACGATAGCCTTAAACAAAATAATTGGAAGTGATTACGACTCTGAGTTCCTACTGCCAACTCTACTATGGGGATACAGCGCGAAGCTAAAAAATACATGACGGCCTCAATTATACTCAAGAGGACTGAGGCCGTCGCAAGGCCGGAACAAGGATGTGACTGTAAAACGAAGTTTGGGCCTTCGATCCCCACTGAGGGGAATGAATTATGAATTATAAATATTTTCGTTTTTTCTCTCTGGCACCAAGACAAAAAGCTCGGTGTTGAGTTCCGCCAATCAACACGCAATGGCTCCAAAAAATTGACAAGCAGTGGGAAACAAGTGTCTTAACACTAGGTTCCCTCTGCTTACCCTGCTATGTGCGAGATGCAGCGAGAAGCCGAAAAATAAATAATAATTACATATTGTAGATTGATATGAACAAAAATACAACTATTCAATCAATTCTATTTATTTTCAAGAATAACTACACAATTTAAGTTCTTGAAGCAAATCGAACACAGTTTCTACTAATCCATATTTCATATTGAAGGTCGTGCGTCTCGCGTCCACTGAGCCATAGGACATGTTTAGAGTAAACAGATCTGGATAGAACTGTAAGAAAATTTACAAAAAAAATAAAAATGTATAATGAACAGAGTGTCTTGACTACTACTTCTTATTTACTATATGCGGTAAATAATTACAAAAAAAAAACGTAAAAGAAGATATTTCTTGGGGCAATCATAAAGTTTTTGTTATTTATCGTCCATTTATATATGTAACATTATTAAATATTTTTTTTGTGGTTTGATTGATCTTTTTTACCTAATTTCTTAGTTAAATAGTGCATTGAGTGGAATATGAACTCTATATGAAAAGATATTATAAAAATAAAACAAATAATAGTGACAATGCCGCATTTTTACGTTTAAATGTATGAAAGTTGATGTTAATTCTGTTTTTTTTCCGTCACACAGTATGTCGCACATAGCATGGTAGACAAAGGGAACATGGTAACCTAGTATTAATACAGTCTGTTCCCCATTAACGGTTTGGTTTGAAAAAAAAGATTTTTATGTTATGTTATGTTGTGTTAATAACTACCTGCAAACCAACAATAGGTTCCGTATTAAATTCTTGAGACAGCTCTATGCATTTCAGTATGGTGACCCTTTGTGGGGTGACGAGCAGGAGTTGAAATTTTGCCTGAAAAAGAATATTTATTATTTAAAATATTTTATAAGGAGAACATAATGATAATTTTATCTCATATCAATTTTGGCTAAGTATACGTTAGGCTTGACAGGAGGCTTGAAACTAAGTGTTTTGGATGATTTCCAATAGATACGTATTCAAATCTTGCCGCGCCTCGTTTTCTATTTAACATAGATTTTTTTTTAGTGTTCCGAGTGGGAGTCGAACCCACAACCCGCAATTGAACCGCTGCTCCACGATGAACTCTTTAAGATAAGATGTGGGCGCGTAGGAGGACTTTGAAATAGGAAATTAAATAAAATGCAGAACTTAGTGACTGATCAGCGTGCAGTCTAACGATATAATGAGATTTAAAAATGAATTAAAACGACCGTCACATAATATGACACATACTCGTATTATAATAAACGCCTGTTATAAAAAAATAGCAATACATTAATAGGCATTCTGTTGCTTAACTAACTTATTACTAAGCGTTTAAATTAAAAACTATTACTAAAGTGCTTCAACATAAGACATAATTTTAAATATTAATATACATATTGAGGCCGGTCGTGGCGCAGCGGCACGAGGTGTGATTGCAAAACCGACTGGTTGTTGGTTCGATCCCCACTCGAGGAGATGAAATATTTACTTAAATTTATATTTCCATTTCTTCGCTCTGGTGTCGAGGTTAAGCGCGGCGTTGAGTTCTGCCACTCAACACGCAATGCCTCCAGAATTCGGCAGAAAGTGGGGAACGGAGTGTCTTAACACTAGGTTCCCTCTGCCTACCCTGCTGTGTGCGGGATACAACGTGAAGCTATTTTTTTAATATACATAAATATTATTCAATTTACTTCTCTTTTCTTATCGACCGCCTCTCGTGTTTGCATTATAATGTTTCTACTACCAGCTGTCACGTTCCATCTAAAAGTATAGAAAACAAAACTCGTTATCTGCAAAGTCGGTTTACGGACGATAATTTTACCTGACGACGTCATAAGAAAACGTTGATGAAAAATTGTATACTTTCATGAATTCGACTCAATTACTATGACTGAATTATAATATTTGTTTATATGTATCAAAGAAAGTAATTTTTTTTTCCATAAATTGATTAAACATTTTTTTTTTTTTCAAAAAAATATACAAAGATACAAAGCCTATATTATATTATAGTAATGATATTATTGTATATTATAGTAATAGTATTATAGTAATTGTTTTTATTTTTTTTACAAATGTTTCTTGTGACACCCCGTTCTCCATTAGGAAACTTCCGTTCCCCACTTTTCTTGAGATATTGTACATATGCAATGTGGCGGTACTCAACGGGATCAAATTTTAAATATTTCATTTCCTCGAGTGAGAATCGAACCCGCAACGTATCGCATTAATGGTCGTACCTTTGTGTCCCTGCGCCACGACGGCCTCATATGTAAATCTATATCATAACTTTCCGCCTTTTTTTAAGCTAGCGCTTTATATTTATTATTTTTGGCTACCACCGCTAGGGATAAAGCGTAAAACCAAAAAACCAACGTGGTAGACAAATGTAACAAAGTACTAATAAATTCTGCTCCCCACTTGCTTCTTTAAAATTAAAAATCTAAATATTCTTTATTGATTAGGTTCCCAGCGCTTTCAAATCGTCAAGTTCCATAGAAATTTAAGTGGGGTCAGTACTACGTGAACATACCTCTGGCCGCTTTTTAGGGTTCCGTATCTCTAATGAAAACGACACCATATAGGATCAATTTGTTTGTCACGGCCATTTATTTAAGCCTACCTGCTCCACTGGAACTGATAAGACCTAGACAGGAACGCCATAGCGTGATAGTGATGTCTTTCCATCACCCACTCCTTGGGGCACGTCCCTTCGATGTGATTGTGGGCGTCGAAGTCCGGGAACAAGTCGCAGGCTGCTTCACGCATTATCTAGATAATTGATTAGTTAATTGAAATATCAGGTAAAATATTTAAATACATAATTTTTATATCTTTCGCGTATTCTGTGAATTATTCTAAAAATACCTATAAAAATGATATAAATACCTAAATAATAATACTTAATATTTTTCTGTATTTCGCTCCTAGCAGGTACTATGGTTCCCAGGTTCTCTACTTTCTTAAGACTAGCTGTCTTAAGAAACTCTGTTTTCCATTAACACTTTCATTCTCTGTCGATTTCTGGAGGCATTGCGTTGAGTGACTCAGTGCTGCGCTTTGTCTCGACACTAGAGCGAAGAAATGAAAATATAAAATTAAATAAATATTTAATTTTTTTGAATGGGGATCGATCCTACATCCAGCATAGCATAGCATTTATAGTCACACTTTGTTCCCCTGTGCCTCGACTGGCTTCTAAAGTACTTTATTAGTTTATCGTTATTATCTTTGAAATGAAACCATCGTTCTTGTGAAGAAATATATAAAAATAACTTTTATTTGCACATTTTTTCATTATATAATCTCACCAATCCTTGATTAGGTCTTACTTGTATCATCTTTTTTACACTATACGGCTTATCAAAATGCTCCTTGAGCGCAGAAGTCGTCGCGTTGGCTATCCACTTCAGTTTGATAAAGTTACCGATACAGATCCAGGTGACGGTTACACAGACACCTGTCACAGATACTAGGACGCCTTTGCTAGGAAAATTAATGTGGGAAAAAAATTATGATATATTAAAGAGACCTCGGTTAAGGAGGAGCATAGTCACGTAAAAAGCATCAGCACCTCTCGGAGAGCATGTATGAAGAGGTTAATGATAGTGGACGAGGCGAAAGACATATAAAGACCGTAGCGCTTGGCTTACCGTTCCCTCTTGCTATCCTAGTGGAGATAAAGCGAGGAGCTAAAAAAAAATTTGCGTGATTTTAGGAAGAATTTGAGGAAAGTATTGAGTAGAAAAACGATTGATCAAGCAATGATTTCAGTTCAATGCATTTTCTCAAAATCTTGGAATAGACAGGTTAAGCTCTCAAACACTAATTTAGTCCATTTTTATCAGGTTCTGCTTGTATCCTGAATATGTACAGTTTTTTTCCCCCGAAATACTTGCACTGTGTACTCCGACCGTGAAGTATTTCTCGGGAAAACGTCGACCGGTGCCGAAAGAAACTTGAAATAATATCGCGTAGTAATTTGTCACGCCACCAGCGCGAGGATATCAAAATGATCCATTCTCCTCCTACTCTCCAGTAATCGTCTAGCCCAAAACTGTCCATACACAGTCAAAATTTTATATTTCTAAACATGTCTGTAATATTTTAAGTTATCATAAAGTAAATACTAAATATTCTCATAATTACCTATCAGGGTCAGGTCTCAAATCCCAACCTTGATACGGCATGTTACCATAACGCAGTGCTGCTATTCCAATTGGCCCTTGCAAAACGTAAAATTACATTATTACTAAGTTATCACGCTGTATCCCGCATATAAGTGGGTAGGGAAAGGGTTTCTAACATTGAGATACTCCGTTTCTCACACACCATACAATTTTCCAAATAATGTCGTGTTCTATCTTGCAACCAGAGCAAAGAATAGCTGTATTCTATTATAATTGTTGTTACTTACCACTGCTATGAAAATATTCATACAACCCTCGAATCCTAAAGAAAGTAAGAAAATAACTCAAATCAGGACGCAACAGTGGCGAAGTAATAGTAATAACATACCTACAGTAGGTGTCTATTGATTTCTATTATAGGTTTTTTACACATCAGTTAGTTATTATCGATATTAAATGGGGAATTAAGTGTCTAAACACTACGTAACTACTAATGCAACGTTTTCTTGCAATATACGAATACAACAAAAGGCTAAAAAAGACTCACAAAGCACACCAGTCCGAAATTGAACCGTCAGTTTATCTTCGTTAAATTTGTAATCGTTCACATAGTTGCTGGTCCACAGCTTCCTCGACTCCTGCCACTGGCATATCACTGGTGGTTCCGTCCACATTACGTCTTGGGGGAGACTTTAATTATAAATATCAATGAATTAGGTAGTTATCATCAACTAGTTTAAATGTTTAGTTGACTATTCCATTTTGAGGTTTTCATTCCCATTTTGGGAATGAATTATTTGAATGAACAAAACGTGTTGAAAATTGGGCGGAAACAGAGTGAAAGAGTGGGGAACGAAGTGTTTCTAATTTAGAAGTTACGCTTTACGATATTTTCTGATGCTTTATGTTAATTAATTTTGTATTCTTTCCAGTATTAAACTCTTTGAGCGCGTTGTGGTGCAATGGCACGATTTTCCACGTTGTCTGTTATGTGAGGTATATGACATGAAACTGAAAACAAACTCTTCCGTGTTCACCAAATGAATGGAAAACTATGCACACCTCTAACAAACGCGGCGTAGAACGCTGAAATTTGGCATGTTTTGGTTCGTTGGAAACAGGATTAAATCGTTAATTACTTTCTTATATTTTATTGTTCACGACACGCCAACAGCACCGTGACAATATTTTTAATATAAATTACATATTGATTTTGTTTTTAAATTACAAATAAAAAATAAAGGGAATCAAACCCACACTTTTCATATATCAGAAACTACCATATTATACTTACTCAATACAAACCAAAGCCAGCTTTTCATACTGAGCCTCCACTTTCTTGAGTTCCGCTTCAATCTCTTCAGGGGTCCTCGTCACTCCGGGGGGAGGGGGTGATGGAGCTCTGTACTGCACTTGGTACTTCATTGGTTGAAGTTTTTTTGGTAATTGTACTGAAAGGGCAATTTTGAATTAGAAAAGTGTTGCAGTTTCAGTGGCTTTGAACCTGTGCCTTTTGAAATCTAAGCTAGCGCTGGAATCAATACAGTGAAATCATTTGGGTAACAACGTTATTTATAAAAGATAACTGAAATACACCGTGATGAACCAAGTTGTCGATTAAAAAACGTAATTAAAAACATTTATTAACAAATCAATACTCAAATCATATTCATAATAGATATATTCGATAAGATAAAACTGTTGATAAAAAAACCGCACTCAAATCTGCTCATTCATTCAGGAGCTACGGCGTCACACATAAACGGACACGTCAAAGTTACAACACCCTGACATCTGTTTTTGCGCCGGTGGTGGTGGAAAAAATAGCAGAAATAGAGAGACTACTGAAAGCAGTCATTTCTCTGCTTCCCGCTTAATTCGAGGCATTGCGTGTGAGAGCGAGTAAAAGAAAATAATTTATTACCCCGAGTGGGGAACAACAACCGGAAGGCATAGGGAACCTTGGAAACTAGTGTTAAGATACTCCGTTAAGATATTCTGTTAAGATACTCCGTAGGCAATGCCTGTTGAGTTGCGGAACTCAACGCCGCTATTTTCCTGGTTATCAAGGCGAAAAAATTAAAATAAATGACAATAACAATTTTAATTTTACTTGATGTACTTAATTGCCTACTAAAATTAAATTACTACGTCACTAAAATATTTATTTACGATTCAATACTTAAATCATATCCAATATAGATAGATATAGAGAGATACTCGTATACTCGTATTCGATATATTAGATAAGATATCACTTATCTCCAGATAGCTTATGGCAAATTGGTAATTTTTCCGGAAAACTTGATGTGCAGAAACGTGTTTTTTTATTCATGAATTAATACAAAAACACGTAAAAATTATGTGTGATATGGTAAAAATGTGTTAATGAACATTAAGTGATGTGTGTTTTGTGTAAAAATGTGTTTCGTATTTGATTAAAGTTGTATATTTATTGGATGGATACTTCAAAATGATTTTTAGCACTGTGTAAGTAGAGGTTTCTGCTTTTATGTTTTTTAACGGAAGCCAAGAAAAATAGGCTATCAAATGATTCTTTTCAATTTTAGTGTGATATTTTACATATTAAAATTCCAAAAAAATGTTTGGCAGAAATGGCATTAGGATGGCATAAGTTGACTGACTGGCAGAGGGAAACGTAAAAGCTACTTGCTGGGAAGGATGCATATTGGATCTGTATTTCTATGAAAATCTTATAAAGGTTCCGGGTCAATTCGGCAGGAATTATTAAAATAAATCCAGTCTAGGTTAATGAATACAGTACTCCAAACTACAAAGCAATATTATCAGCAAATCAATGAGATACAAAAAATAATTAAAGATGTGAATAGATATCTAAATTGAAATAAAATTTATTTACCAAAATCAATAATTTACACAGATAAACATACATTATACATAAATATTGGATTCGTTCATGGCTGAAAAATATTGGATCGGAACATAGATTATATTGTATTTTTTTTAAGAAGATATAAATATTTTATGCTCTCAAGCATAAAATTTTCTTAATAAATTGTTAGTGAGGCCAGTCGTGGCGCAGCGGCACGAGGGTGACTGTAAAATCGATTGGTTGTGGGTTCGATCCCCACTCGAGGAGATGAAATATTTACTTAAATTTATATTTCTATTTCTTCTCTCTGGTGTCGAGGTTAAGCACGGCGTTGAATTCTGCCACTCAACACGCAATGCATCCAGAATTCGGCAGAAAGTGGGGAACGGAGTGTCTTAACATTAGGTTCCCTCTGCCTACCCTGCTGTATGCGGGATACAGCGTGAAGCTGTTTTAATAAATTGTTAGTATATTCTGATATAAATTAGATTTACAAATGATAACGTTTCGTTAATCCATAATAATCTAATGTGGTTCGCCACGGTAATGGCACAACGATCACTTTTATTAATGTCATCCTTTACTTATCTACTCACCTGGTTATATGATGATAAAACCTACTGTCAAAATAACCGTGTCAGCTTCTAATACTTTTTTTAAAAAAAAAAACAACAAATAAAAACTAGGTTAGTCTAGGTAAAAAGTACTAAAACCACAAATGAAAAAAAGATAATTTAAGAAAGAATAACACAACACAACACAACACAAATTAAGAAAGTAATCATTATTTTAGCAAAATTGACGAGGACTCTTAGCCAAAACGCAGCTTTCATACAAAACAAAAAAAAATTAAATAAGACCAGTAGATCTAGAGATCTTAGCGTATATACAAACAAACTCTTCCGCTTTATAATATTAGTATAGATAATTTGTCAATTTTGGTGTAGTCAAACATAGTTTGTTATCGCCACGGTGTCCATTTTTGTTAAAAATGTGGAATATCTATATTATGCCAGAAAGCCATAATAGTGCGTATCATAGTATCTTCTATAATTTTTATATACATCCTGAATATGCTGTGTCAGTATATAGGTAGTTTTAGGAACCAGAAATGGTTAATATAATTATTAAGTCAGGTAACTTTTTAAGGATTTCTATCATTTTAATTATTAAACCGAATTGTAACTCATATAAACCAAATTATATTTCTTGTACTAATTGAACTATTGTCAAAATTACTGAGCCTGTTTGGTTTTAAGACTCACCCCAAATCTAGTTCATGCCGTATTATCATGTTATCTTTAAATTTATCTAATTCATACAATACGTTGAGGTCATCATCGACGTAAGATATTATCAGTGCTTTGATGGCATTATTATGAAAACAAAAATTTATCAAAGATAATATTTTTGTCTTCACCCATATCTATCCTGTGGAATATAGAAATATAGACTTAGTAAAAATTTCACGCTGTGTTCCGCATATAGCAGTAGGGAACCTAGTGGTAAAGTCCTCCTTTCTCATTTGGCTCAATCTTGGAGACAATGCGCATGGAGTGAGGAACTCAATTTTCATAATAATTATCAAATATCCACATTTTAATATATTTCCAGATTCTGCTTATCTATTCTATACGCATCTACAGCAGAGGGCAGAGGGTACGGAGGAGGCTATGACGGTGGAAATGATCCAAAAGATGATTATAAGAACAGAAGATGTCTCACAGGTTATATGACAGACATGCAAGGTTGGGTCGATGAATATGGCTCTCTTAGGAATACGAGAGGTAAGAAAACTTTTTTTTTCGAGATAACGGGATCAATAGGTAAAATTTTGTCTAAAATATGACGTGACGTTGAGTTCCGCCACTAAGCATGTAATATGTCGAACTGGAGAAACCGAAGAACCGAGCGACTTGACGGAATAATCTGTTGTTTGTTTGAATATAAGTAGCCTGCAATGAAATATTGAATATTTTCACTTTCTCGCTATAGTAACGAGACAAAGCGCGACATTGAGCTCCAACACGCAATGCCTCGGTGGAAAATGGGGAACGAAAGTGTAATAATGGGACCGAAGTGTCTTAACACTTCGGCGGGATCCTGGGAGCCTATCCCAGGATCCCGCTGTCTACTCTGCTTTGTGCGATATACAGCCGGAAGCAAAAAGTATCCTTCAATACAAATAAAATGAAACTAAAAAAATCTAACTATCCGCTTACTTTTCAGAAATTAATATGTCGAGTATAGTTGTGTCCCAAAGACACAATGCTGTGAGACAGGTACAGAAATTAATGAACAGATTCAAAGGTTCTAGTGAACGAACAATCAAATACCTAAGCATGGCTAACTGTACACTAACAAGAGTGCCTTCTGTAAGTAGTTTTTTTAGCTTTACGCTGTATCCCGCAAATAGTTGGATAGCAAATGGCACCTAGAAATCTAGTGTTAAGACACTCCGTTACCCAGTAAGATATTTTCATTCATCACTGTGGACTTAACTCTCAACGCTTTGCCTTGCACGCGCTTTGCCTTGTTACCAGAGCGATGAAAGGAAACTATGAAAATATATCATTCTAAGACTCCATTCTCCTGAGCCCACAACTGTCGCATTGACAGTCATCCGCTTGTGCTACGACCGCCTTTAAGTAGATCTTATTGTATTAAATTCTTCAAGATTTCGATTTTTAATTTTAAGCTAACTTAAACTTAAATCGGTCAAGAGACATTATTAAGACATTTTAATGCTAGATATCAAATAGTAATATCAGATCTATGGGGTATTTTTGTCAAGTTGATTAATCATATGATAGATGTTGTTGCTTCTCACCTCACGACTATATTTAATAATTATATAGATTATAGAATATAGTGATTATAGAATATAGTGAGGCCGGTCGTGGCGCAGCGGCACGAGGTGTGACTGCAAAACCGACTGGTTGTGGGTTCGATCCCCACTCAAGGAGATGAAATATTTACTTAAATTTATATTTCCATTTTCTTCGCTCTGGTGTCTGGTTAAGCGCGGCGTTGAATCCTGCCACTCAACACGCAATGCCTCCAGAATTCGGCAGAAAGTGGGGAACGGAGTGTCTTAACACTAGGTTCCCTCTGCCTACCCTGCCGTGTGCGGGATATAGCGTGAAGCTAATTTAATTTTTTTTTAATTTTTAGAATATAGTGTATTTCGTGACCTAATGAAATTTAGTAAACTATTATATATATAATATTTAAATCGGATATATTTGATCCTAACAATTTTAGACCCGTATCTACACTGCCCTTATTTTTGAAGAAAAAACACACAGGTCGCTGCTAATACATTGATACTGCACTTTCAGATATTTAACTTGTCAGTCAAATCTGGTCAAAAGTTGGAGGAGACCTTAGAGTACATCACGTTCTATGGCAACAATTTCGGCATGATCTACATCGATGATGATATGTATGATGTTAGTATAAACGCTAGTAACAATAATGAAATCAGCGTTAATGAACAATATATGCGGAAACGTGAGTTTTTAATAATTTCTCTTTTTTTCTATGCTACCCGCCTTATCCCTCATAGCATGACAGACAGGATAAAATTATTGTCCGGTCACTCCATTTTCCACGTACGATTTTGGGTTCATGTATTTCATTCAAATTTCTATTTATAAAATGCATTATTAAACTCATATCTTACTATAATATAATTATCGTTTCTAATTATGTTTTATATTAATAAACGCGTTGAACAAAAACTCTTCTGCTTTATAATTAATATTGTGAAGAAAAGTATGTTTGGTTGAACGCGTTAACCTTAAGGAATACTGGATTGAATTGGAAAATTTCATATTTGATTTACCGAGAAAAGATATGATTTTTAATAAATATTTTTTTGATATGACGCACTGTACCACAGTCTAATCTGTCTAGTCTGTCTTCAGTAGTAAGAATCAGTTACAAGTCTTAGTTATTTTCATTTGACCACAGAAGAAGCTGCACGTCAAACTAGTGATGACACAAAACTAACAAACAATATTTACGTGAAATAATAATAACACATTTTTTTGTAGGCCATTGTGTTGCAGGGCTACAAACTTTCCACTTTAAACACGACAGTTATGGGTTTGATTTCGCGTCGGCGGAATAATATATTTAATATTTTCCTTTCCTTGCTTCGATAACAAAGCAAAGCGCTGCATTATGTCCCGCCACTGAACACGTGATGCCTCAGGAAGATGTCTCAAGTTATTTATTTTTTTCAGAATTAACGATGTGGTCCGTTGGATTCCACGGCTTTGTATTTCCAAACCTAAGAGAACTAGACCTTCGATCGTGTTCTATACAGGCGTTGGGCAATCATTCTTTTCAAAGAATGCCTGCGCTACAATATCTTTATCTAGGAGAAAACATTATCCATTACATAGAAGCCAACACATTTAATTCTTTAACAGCATTGAGACATCTGGACCTGAGCAGAAACCACGCTCGTGATGCCGATGACATACCAAAAGATATTCGCATTGATACAATGGACTTATTCAAAAATATTAATATAGAATCGTTAGATTTATCATTTACTCATCTGGGTTTACGTAATATTGACATGATAAAAAGTGTAGAACACAGTGTTGTTAGAATGTCGTTGTGTTATACAGGTTTGATAAAAATAAGAGAAGATCACATCGTTTTTAAGAAATTAAAATATCTGGATGTCTCTGGTAGCATAGAAATATTGTATTCAACCAATTTTTTGAGAAGTTTAAGGGACACTCTGGAAGTTTTGTATGCTGAGGGAGTAGGTATGAAGAATATGAATAATTTCCATGGTTTTTTAAAACTAGAGGTTCTTAAATTGACTGGCAATGAAATAACAGAGATATCTAGTGCTGTCGCATCTTCTTTGACAAATTTACAAATTTTAGATCTAGATAATAACAAAATATCAAGGTGGAATAACAATATATTTTCAACAATGAGAAATTTAAAACTGCTGTCCTTGAGGAACAATATCATAAACATAATAACGAGAGAAATGTTTTACGATATCCAGAATCTAATGTATGTTGGTTTGTCCGGCAACTTTTTTGCGTGCAATTGTTTTGTTAGACAAATTTTTGAAGTTGGCTTGAGAAGTGAGATGCGTCAATATGAGCGTTTCATATCAAGTATTAACAATAATACAGATAGTTTTACGAATGTTCACAATGGATTTTCCGATTTCAACGAAATTATAAGTAAAAGGAGTAACATTACAAATTTTTGTGATAAGGAAAGTAATTGCAAAATTTTATCAGCTTCTAAACTTGCTGGTAACTTTCTTCTTTTAGATTTCAACGAATACTTGGATAAATACCAATGTCTTTCAGTAAATAATGGTAAGACGTCAGATGTTATAAAATTGCCCAGTTGTTCGCAGAATATGAGAGATTTCGATAAACCCGAAAAAATAAGGGGAGGCTGGAACAAATTACTTCTTTTGATTTTAATGGTTCTTCTGATACCGCTATTGTATTTGATTTATATATTTAGGAAAAATTTTAGATATTTCTTGATAACAATGAAGAATTCAGCTACACTGAGCCTAATTAGTAAACATACTGCACCGACCGGTAAAGACAATTATATTATATGCTTGTACTTGTACTTAGTAGTTTACATAAAAAAAGAAAATGCGATTTCATTTTAAAAAAAAATCTTATATTCTTGTTAAATCAATTAAAATTAAATCTTAACAAATTATTATATAAAGTAAGTTTGGAAATTATTAATAATATTTACCCTAACATATTTGATTGACTAGCACAGAAGTCTTGAAAATATGTAACTCATTCCCCCAAATGAAAATTGGATTCCCAACCATTGCCTTTAGTCAGACCATCCATCCAATCTATTTTTTAGAAGGTGCCCTTTTCAATTACGACGTGTTCATATCGTATTGCAATGAGGATAGAGCTTGGGTTTTGGATCAACTCCTACCTCATGTGGAAAAAGACTGTAATATCAGCGTGTGCCTTCATGAGAGAGATTTTCAGGTACTTTTTTAAATAAGGTAGTAAAAAAGAAACACTTATTCGTTATTAATGTATATATAATATATAATATCTAAGATAATATTCTAGACGCTTAATAAAATTAATCAATAAAAAACTTAAAGTATATATAAAATGGAAGATTTACGGAAAAAGTAGTGACTATAATAAATTTTCGGATCTACGACATGAAACAAAGCATTTAGTTTTGGAATTCTATGTTTTTTTATTGATAAACTCGAAAGCAACATTCGTTACAATTCAAAACAATTTTAGTCCTTCATTAAGTTAAGCACGTCAATGATTGTATTCTTGATAGTATAATTTTTAATAATCAAATTTTCTCTGATGCACAACCCATCATCTATACTTTCAATTCTTACTTCCAACCCGTGTTTGAGGTTGACACAAGAGTTACAGTTGGGAAAACTAATTTTGCTTCGGAGTACAATCTATCTATATATATAAAAGTTAATAATGACTGAGGTATAGACGCACGTACAGCCGTAACCGCTGATTGTAGAAACGTGAAATTTGGACAATTGTCTATTTTCATAATGTGAACACCCACTAAGAAGGTATTTTAAAAATTAACCTCGTTGATTTTTTAATGAGGATGATTTAATGTCTATTCACACCAGACAATAGCGTAACTTTCTATGTCTGTAAATTGATAGGAATTAGAGATCACTAATTTTTGATAATAATTTTCAGGTGGGACTATCTATATTAGAAAACATAGTATCTTGCATGGACAGATCCCGTTCAATTATGCTTATAATCTCCAAAAGGTTTCTACTGAGCCAATGGTGCCAGTTCGAGATGCACCTTGCTCAACATAGGCAAGTATATTTTACTATATAATATGCATAGAGCAAGAGGCCATTGTGGTACAGTGGGAAAGCATCTGAAACACTATGGTTGTTGGTAAAATTCCTACTTGTTCTTTAGTTTTGGGGGGATATTACTAAAACTTTTCCATTACTGAGTGAATGATAACGTATAAACGAAACTTTTGGACTTAGAAAGTTGGAATTGGGCATGAATATGAATAAAAATACTTTAAAAAAATACTTATTAATAAAACTTACAATAACGTATAAAACTCTCCCTACAGAGTTGCTAACAACATAAATAAAATAACAAGCGTATAAGAATTTCGACGTAACTCGATGAGAACGTATGGCTTAGTTGGTTAAAACGGGTTGAAATCCCGCTACGTTAAAATTATTTTTCTTTCCTAAACATTTAGGAATAACTAACTATAAAAATCTTAAAAATATAGTAAAAATTTAAAAATCTAAATCTATATTCACTTATTTTAGACTTTTAGAAACACGTCGAGAAGACTTGATCCTAATTCTTCTGGAAGAAATACCAAGACGTCTGCGTCCAAACACTTTACACTATCTAATGTTAACAAAAACTTACATAGTTTGGCCTAAAGAAGAATCAGAAAAGAGTTTATTCTGGAGAAGAATGAAGAAGAGTCTTGTCACACAAGTTTTGAAATATCAAGAGAACGTGTCATTGGCCTGATCTAATATTTGTTTATTTACATATTGTTCATTTGGTGCAATGACTTATTTGTACTTTTTTATACGTGGCAGAATACGCAAAAAAAAATTGAAATAGTCTTTCCACATCTTGTCATATTTGACTTTTACAATTACGTCGTTTTTGCACAAAATGAACGATATTACTTTACGCAATGGAGGAAGTAAATTGAGTGGCGGAACTCAACGCCGAGCTTCGCCTGCCAGAGCGTTGAAATGAAAATGAATTAATTGTAATCATTCGTTTTCGGAAGAAAGTGAAGTACGGAAGTGTCTTAATGGGAAAGGAGTGTCTTAACATCATGTTCCCAGGTTCTGTTGCATACCTAGCTATGTGTGGGATACAGCGTTAAGCTGAAACTATGTTATTCTTCCGAATGGGTCCACTTCATCAAGACTGCCTTCAAAATAGAATACAAATATAATGCATGTCTTACACTTTTTATTCATCATATTTTAAAGTGGTGGTTTGTGTTGTGATCATTTAAAAAAAATATATATTTTTGTATATATTTATGCATTTTTCTCAATTTTTTTAACTTCACTCCTTATTTATATACATAAAAGGACATGTGCTGACTGACTGAGGTAAGACGCACGCAGAGCCGTAACCGCTCATGGTAGAAACGTGAAATTTGGACACATGTTTATTTTCATAATCTGGACATCCACTAAGAAGGGATTTTGAAAAATGTTAACCCTAAGCGATGAAATAGAGGTTGAAAGTTTGTATGGATTTTTTTTAAATCGGCACCGGTTTTTATAAAATTTGAAATTTAGACTCTTAAAAATATTTCATTGAACACGTGTTTCATGGTTTCTTAGAGTTCACCCCCTAAGGGTTCAAATAATGGTTTGATAGTTTATATGGAAAAATCTTTAAATTGCCACCGATTTTTATAAAATTTAAATTGAGACTGTTAAAAATATTTTATTGAACACGTGTTTCATGGTTTTTTTAGAATTCACCCCTAAGGGTGTAAATAAACGGGCGAAGCTGCGCGCGCCCACTCGTCACACATATAGGCGCCACAACGCGACAGCTTCATATCTATATATTTATATTTATTAATCACTTTTAATACATTGATATATATTACTTATAAATTAAGATTTATTTAAGAATATCTACATTACTGGTTTCCAACCAGTGGTCCGCGGACCACGAGTGGTGTGAGTGTGAGTGGTCCGTAGAAGTCTAAATGTGGTCCGCGAACGATTTTAATTTTATGACTGGGGATAGTGAGGCGAAGTTTTTGTTTGATTATCACAGTTAATTCTTATTATACCTGCATGCATAGTGGTCCCTGCTACCAAGAATGATATAAAAGAGGTCCTAGGCCAAGAAATAGATGGGAACCCCTGATCTACATAGAAAGTATCTCATTATACACTATATAGACTCACGTGTGGTTAAAGTAACTTCTCCGCCGATCCTTTTGGGTTGTGGCGGTGTCATCAGCAAGTCCAAATTTAGTACTCCGCTACAAATCCTGACAAATTTTGGAATTTCGATATTATCTATATTATTTTCGATATATTGCCACTACCAACTATATTGTAAAGCCAGTAGTGTCGCAGTTCGATTCTCATTCGAGAAAATGAAATATTTAATACTTTCTTTTTTTCGCTTTCGCTTTCGCTTTTGTGCGGACGCAATGACCTCAGAATTAATTAAGGAGAGCGAGGAACGGAAATGTTTTAAGGAGATCCAAGTATCCTAACACTACGTGTCCAGGTTCCCTCTACCTACCTTGCTTTGTGGGGAATACAGTGTGAAACTAAAAAAATATATAAAAATATATTTTAGTTAAGTGTTTTAAATGTTATTTGTAGCAATTAACAAGAAATTAAAAAAATATAGAACAAATATTCAAAGTATTTTAAAGTGGAAAATTTAAAATATTTAAATAATTATGATAAACAATCATTATACATCTCTTTACTGGAACTACTTCTGCTTCTTCTAACTGTGGGGCCTTATAAGGGTCTCAAAAGGTTCTCTCTACCTTCCTAGCTATAAAATCTATATATTTTTTTTATTTTTATAATTTATATAGACTACTTTCACACATATGAAAGTAAAAACTTACCTGTATTTCCTAAGATTGACTTCGCCAGTCCTAGTACGAGTCACGCAACTCTTCAAATATTTGGCGAATGCCACTTCTGAGGGGTTGAATACAGAATAAATTTAAAATAATGTAATTTATAAAAGAAAGTAAGCAAAAAGGAAATGATATATATTGACTAAAAAATGTTAAAAGATAATGATGCAAAGGCCAAACATTCATCATTCTTTTATTAACTTTTCATATTTTTAAGTTATTTATTATGAAATGTTTAGACATCTCATCGACAGTGGGGAACGGAAGTGTCTTAAAGGGAACGGAGAATCGTGATAATAGATTCTCAGGTTCCCTCTTATTACACTGCTATGAACGGGATAAAAAAAATATAATAATCCTTCACCATTTTGTTCGCCAATAAAGGTTCTAGGATCCGGTAAGAAAGGCGGCTCCGCCATGTTGAGATTGTCTAATTCTTCTTTCTCTTTCTCATTTTTGGTGTATCTAATATTAAGATAAGTTAGAATTAGTTTTATGTATCTTTAATATTTTCTTAGCTAGATGTTTTAGTCCGCTTGTATTTGATATAAGTAACAATTTTTTAACAAAAAAAAAGTCTTCCACCGGGTCCCATTATTAGAACCTAAACAAACTCTCATCAAACTATTCTTGAAGTTTATCCTTTCCAATAAAAAAAAATCATCAAAATCGTTTCACCCAGACAAAAGTTCTAAGGTAACAAACGATAAAAATATATATTATAGACTGTCTTAGATCACGTTAATCGTTTCATTATCTTACAATACCTGCCCCTGACAGCAGGTATTGTGAGATCTCTGAAGATAACTTGGGCACTGAGTATGTGTCATGTGTCATACACAACTCTTGGTTACTTACATATAACCACGCGTACGAAACTGCAGCAAAATGCTAGTATGTATTTTAGTTTTTTTTTTAGCTTTACGGCGTATGCCGCATATGGCAGGGTAGAAGGAACCTAGTGTGAGGACGCCCTGTTCCCTAAGCTGGCTCTAGAGGCATTGTGTTGAGTAGCGGAACTCAACGCCGAGCTTTTTGCTTACCAGAGTGAAGAAATAAAAAGGTTATATATTTCATTCTCCCGGGTGGGATTGAACCCATAACTTTCGCATCTACAGCCACACGCTCGTGCTACTGCTCCACGACGGGCTAACTATTTTTTAGATTTTTAAATTGCTATGCAGAGGTAGTGAGTTCCTTGAAGACATATTAAATGCGACAATTATAAATTAACTATGAGTACTTACGGATTAGCCTTCAAAAAGGCTTCCACTTCTTTTATCTTGTCACGAATCTCTTTATAGAATTTGTTTCTTATATCGTCTTGTTCCTTCTTCAGCTTGTACGTCTCTTCGTGCTCCTTGATGTTGAAGGTGAATAAATCTGTACAGAAAAAAAAATTGCTTCACGCTGTCTTCACTTTTCCCGCAGCACGCAGTATAGCAGGACAGGCAGAGGGAATCTAATGTTAAGACACTCCGTTGTAGACATTGCGTGTCGATCAGCGGAGCTCAACGCCATAAAAAATTTAACATAGCAGGATTCGTTATCGCTCTTTTTCAAAATTCAACTACAAGTATAAAATTTTTAATAAAAATAATTTAACTAATAATTTCCCCGAGTCAGATACTGTACCACTGTCCCACTACACCACGACAGCCACTAGAAGATATAACTGATTGGAAGATAAAACACAATCTTTAGCAACATTTAATTTCAATTTAAAATAGATCGATGGGGAACAGAGTGTCTTAACACTAGGTTCCCTCTGCCTACTCTACTGTGTGAGAGATAGAAGATTTAAAAATATATAATTATACATTTTAACTAAACATATATATTATAAATATATATTAAATCAATACAATTAAATCTAGTCTAATCTGAAACAATGTCCTACCTTCATATCGATTAGGCATATCGGCGTTCAAAGCGTAACTTCTAGAACTTTCGCTGAGCAAATCTATCATGGAGCGTGCTGCGCGCACGCACACACAGGAGCCGTCGATGATTTTTGGCAATTTGACTGTCACTTTCATAGACGGAAATGCGAGTTCTACGGGTTCTCTAAAATTATAATAGAAAAGATAAGATAAATATAATAAGAAAAAAAAATACATTTAACATATCTATACAATATATAAAAGGACTTGTGCTGACTGACTGAGGTAAGACGCACGCAGAGCCGTAACCGCTGATGGTAGAAACGTGAAATTTGGGCAGATATTTATTTTCATATTCTGGACATCCACTAAGAAGGGAATTTGAAAAATTTTAACCCTAAAGGGATGAAATAGGGGTTGAAAGTTTGTATGGATTTTTTTTTTAATCTGTACCGATTTTTATAAAATTTGAAATTCAGACTCTTAAAATTATTTCATTGAACACGTATTTCATGGTTTTTAAGAATTAACCCCCTAAGGGTTCAAATAACAGGTTGAAAGTTTATATGGAAAAGTATTTAAATTGTCACCGATTTTTATAAAAATTTAAATTCAGACTGTTAAAAATATTTTATTGAACACGTGTTTCGTGGTTTTTTTAGATTTCACTCCTAATAAGCGGGCGAAGCCGCGCGCGCCCTCTAGTTTTTATATAAAATGCACAAAGGCGGCCTTATCCATAACAGTGATCTGTTCCAGGCAACCAATCCAAATTTCGAAAGGCTAAAAGATCAGGCATAATATGGTGATATTAATATATTCATATTTCGTTTTCAAAATACCAATCAATACTATATGTGATTAAAAAAAAATATAATGAAATTATTTTTTTAATTTTGCGCCAGTCGTGGCGCAGGAGCACAAAGTGTGACTGTGTATATACTGTTATGAACCCATAATGCCCACTCGAAGAAAGTAAATATTTGTTCCCGACTGCTAAGGAAGGGTTATGTTTTTCGCGCGTATCTTGTATGTATGTAATATTCTTTATTACCTCGTATATCCAGAACCGCTGAACGATTTACATATTTGAGGTATCGTTAGATTCGTATTAGCAGCCCAAGTGTTCTTAGATAGGTGACGGTTAAACGAAACAATCATGGCGGTTGCGAGACGCCATTGGACTTAGTGAAAAAAATTTTTTTCGTTACGAATACCACAATATGGGTATCAAATTCAAGAGCTCAATTTCAGGATTCCAAAAAGGTATATCGTGATTATCATTACCATAATAAATTCTAAGAAAAAAATGAAAAATAAAAAAATATTTGTAAGAACAAAAACCCCGACTGCAATATAGAAAATAAACAAGCCCAATAGTTTATTAGGATTAACAGTCGGGACCTATAAGTAATTCTTCAATCAATAAAATCTTTACCAGGAACCCCGCATAATTTAAACAGGTTCCGACTGCTAATCCTAATAAACTATTGGGCTTGTTTATTTTCTATATTGCAGTCGGGGTTTTTGTTCTTACAAATATTTTTTTTAAATTTATATTTTCACTCGTCGCTGTGATGCCTCCAAAATTCGACGGAAAGTGGGGAACGGATTGTTTTTACACTAATACACAAAACCACAGTAGGATACAACGTGAAGCCGATTTATTTGTTGAATTTTATTTAATTTTATATAGAATATTTAACTCATTACGCCCTTTATAATATTGTTATAAAAAACTAAAAAAATATATACCAATTTCGACTTCTACAAAGAGAGCCGTTATAGCGCAGTAGAACAGTGTCTAAAATAAACACGACAGTTACGGGCATGACCTCCACTCAGAGGCATGATTAAATTGCGTCACTCCAGGTAGACAAACCTACTCTAGGTAGTAGGTTCAAATTATAGAGTGTCAAAAATTTAAACAAATTGTCTTAACACTAAATTCTCTCTGCCTACTTTGCTATGTTCAAGATACAGGGTGAGGATCAGGGTCTTACCTTTCTGGCTCAACTGGCTTAGGCTTCCTCGTCGGCAGAGGGACAGCCACCCATAGATTTAATCGTAACCCTTTAAACTCTCTTTGGTACGTTGCCAATTTTATGGAATCACATTTGAGACTGTTCTCTAAGTCACGTAGAAGTGTGAACGAAGCACATTGGATTGCATTCGATAGCTGTTCACGCAATGCTAAGCGCACCTGGAGGTAATATATAAAATTGAAGAATAAATAGATAAAGTTAAAGAATAAATAAATAGATTGCATCATTGCGCGTTGAGTAGCAGAGCTCAAAGCCACGCTTGGTCTCGTTACCAGAGCAAGGAAATGAAAATAATGCATACCCCTCAATAGCAACTTACAATCGTCTTCACGCTATATCCTGCACATAGCAAGGAAGGCGGAGGGAACCTGGAAACGAGACAAAGGAATTCCATTCCTACGCACATTTACACATGTGTAGATATATTTCTTAGTTTGAAAAGAACAACGAAGATGATTAGAAGGAGAAGAATGACGTAATTTATAACTATATTCTCAATTTCTACCACTTAAGTTGATGTGCGAAGACTAACCTCGTTATAACTTTTGCCTTGACTTTCGGTGTATTGTCTTGAATCTGCTATAAACTCTTCTAGCATTTCAATCATCTGAAATATGTGCATAATTATCATATTCTTCTACACTAACATTATTAAGCGAAAGAATTAGATTGGTGCTAACCTCAGGAATTGAAAAAAAAAAATTATAAATAAGTAAACTTAAATCAGCTTTACGCTGTATCCCGCAGACAGCAGGGTAGGCAGAAGAAACCTAGTGTTAAGACACTCCGTTCCACTCTTAACGCCGAAATTTGGAGGCAACGCGTGTATGGCGCGCTATGCCTCGACACCAGAGCGAAGAAATACAAATAAAATAACATTTAAATAAATATTTCATTTCCTCGAGTGGGGATCGAACCCACAACCAGTCGCACAACTGGGGAATGTGAATATTTATATAAAGCGGTGAACGTTTTTTTAAAAAAAAGACGATAAAAACACACATCGTCTATGGGTCATAATTAGAAAAAGTGTACATTTTGTGTCTTTTCTTGTCCCGCTACTTTGAATACGTTTTAAAAATACAATTTTATAGATAAGTCAAATATTTTGCCATTTTAGATATATTTATTTATTAATTTAAGCATTTTGGTATTATTTTAAGTGTATTATGGCTAAAAATAATATGTTTTGTTAGTTGCAAAAAACCTTTTCAAAATGCTCCCATACAAATTTTCGTGTCCCATTGGTCACTTTATTTTT
>JAATLQ010038248.1:9603-86226 GCA_013421005.1 Heliconius erato x Heliconius himera
ATTGGTGAAATTTTCAAGTAAATCGGTTCAGTAGTTTCAGAGAAAAATGCGGACAACAATATGTCGACAGACAGACAGACAGACAGACAGACAGACAGACAGACAGACAGACAAGAAATTCAAAAAAAATCTTTTTGCTTTCTATTAGTCTTTTTAAGTATCCCTCTATCCATTTCAGTCAAAATTACTAAATGTACAGACAAAATATTTTTACTGTCTTATTATATATAGAGATAATTAATTTTTTTTTTAACGTTAGTAAATATCACTAATTAAAATCTCTATATACGTACACATAAAACTTTTCTATTAGTGAATAACTGACAAAAATGCACGCTAGGGAATATAAGAGAGCACTGCGAGAGGATAACTCAAAATTCCTACGGGAGGACGTAAACACGGGATTTTCTATTCTACGCCTTAAAGTGTATACAAAGTTGCGGGTAACGACATTTTTTTATAATAATGTTTTTATTTGAGTTCCTTGAACTAAAACATACCTTGAACAGTGATCCTCCATGCGCCCTTTAAATGCTCTTGGGATGTATGTCCTAGATACGACAACAATAAGACAATGTGTTATACGTGACAATATGTTGTATATATAAATATTATGGATAAAGATATTTTTGTGAGTTCATTTCGATGTATTTAAACAACCAAAATTAAATAATTTTCCCATAAACTTTGTCTAATAAACTTTTATTAGCCTCAGGGACTTTAAGCTTAAATGTATAATACGCTTATAATATTTTTTCAACTTTCGCTCATTATGTTATTAGTTCAAAACGTTTTTATTAAAATAACCGTGAACTTGAGGTCGTTATGGCGCAGCGGCACAGTGTCTTGCTGTAATCTCAATGGTTGTGGCTTCGATTTGCACTCAGGAGAATGAATTATGTTTATGTATCCTTTCTCTGGTAATGAAAACAAAGCGCGGTGTTGAGTTCCGCCATTCAACACGTAATTTCTCGGAGGTTAGGTGGAAAGTAGATAAAGTAGTGTCTGAAACCTAAGTTCTCTCTTCTTTCTCTGATATGAAAAAGCTTGAAGCTGCTTTTTTGCTTATAATATTTTTTCAACTTTCGCTCATTATGTGATTAGTTTAAAATGTTTTTATTAAAATTACCGTGGAATTACTTAGTAATATTTCTTTTATTATAAAACGCCAAAGGCTGCTGATAGTTTGTAAGACCTTATTTGTCATGAACTATGATTTATATCTACATTATCCATTTACATCTAACGGCTACGACACGATATTAATAAGTAAAGTTTGATTAATACAAATTAAAACGTCGAGGCGTTGTGGATAAATATATGAATGTATATGTGATTGATAAGGGTTCAATTTCCATTCTAGGGAATGGCTATATTTAATTTAATACGGTGACGTCCACACGTTATTTCTGCAAAATACTGGGAAAACGGCGACCAAAGTGTATTAATACTACGCTTCCTCTGCCAACCCTAGTTTGGTCATGGAATAAGTGAAACTTAAAGTAAGGCGTTTATATTTTTGAAATATTATATGTAACTTATCATGATAGGCTTATAAAAGGTTAATATTAAAACATCGTTGCATGATGCATACATTTTCTACATGATAAATAATTATTAATGATAAATAATTAAAATGGAATGTCTCGTACTCTGATGAAAAGTTGAAAATGGAGATTATTACCACTAAGTTTCCTCTGTCCCAAAAAAAATCCAATTTTCTTATGCAACTTAATAAATTGTGAAAAAAAGAAAAAAAATCAACAGCAATGTCGTATACTATAAAATAAAATTCTCTTTAAACTTAAACATTTTTTGCTCGTTTCAAATAATAGTTATAATATGCCTCTAATTATAATTTTATGCTGGCTCGGTATTGCTTGGTCACGCACCTATTTCTTAACAAGTTTCATTTACAACGGATTAGTATTGGTAATTAGTCATACTTTGTGTATCGCGTTCGGATATATTCAACTTTAAGGGTCATTGCGGTTGATATGAAAATTACTTAACCTTACACAATATTGGTGGTATATTTTATTTTGAGACCGTCGTGGCGCAGGGACTAAACGAAGGTTATAAGTTCAATTTCCACTCGGAGAAATGAAATAGTTAATATTTTAATTTCCTCGCTCTGGTAGGCCAAGTGCGGCGCAGTGCATTTCGCATTCGGCTAAAAGTGAGGAACAGATGTTTCTTAATACTAGGTTCCCAGGTTACCTCTACCTATCCTGCCATGTGATAAAAAATGTGTTTTCTTCACAATTATAAGTAAAGTGTGCTGAGATTTACATAATGATAGATTATTAATTTAAAAGCACTCAGTACTGGCGCCGTTTAATAATCGCTTAGAAATCAAGCTTGCGGCAAAAAAGCTATTATAAATGACACGCAGCACAGCCGTAAGACCTAGATATATCTAGATACTATAGTATTAACAGCTTTCTGAAATAAGTATGTAATTAAGCTTAAGCTGTAAAGTCATTTTTAGGGTTCCGCTTATACACCGTTATACATCCTTACAAAATGTATAACGGATGTTATACATTTTGTTATCTGTCTGTCTATCCACCTGTCAAGACTAAATACTGGAGGACATATCTGGAGATCGCGTGGAGGTATCAAACTGAAATCAATATCAAATATTTAAATCTACCGTAGATTTCCTTAAAGCATAGCAAAATCAAGCTTCTGAGACAACGCAAGCAAAGGGTATGAGTGTGTACCCGTATGTTTCGTTTTTGCTGCGTTTTATATCAAATTCTCCGCGTAATCAAATATATAATGTATAGTGTGCTTCTGGAGGCACATACAGTTATGAAATGATGAATGATGGCACAAAATGATATCAACAAATAAAATTCGCTGCGTAATTATAAGCGAAATTTTACAATTATGAAATTTAGCAAGAAAATGAAATTTGCATTACAAATAAACAAAAAAAAATAAAAAGTTATATTTATATAACCTATTTCTTACAAAGTTACAACTGCAGTTTATTTCATACAAAAAAATGCATAAGCCTGCACACTTAAGTATCGTCTACCTGTATTTACACATTTATATGGAACCTTCGCCAGATGCGTCCGACTCTCACTTGACCGATTTTTTTTGTATTTAGTAGCTTAAGGATAAAAATTTGGTGATATAATAATTATGTGTTTCACATTTCAAACCATAAAATAAAGTAATCATCTTCGCTTTTTGTGCTTCTGAGTTTAATGGAAGAAAATATCTATATCGAACATGTTATCATGTCAGTGAACTTTTTCATATACAAATTTAAAAAAAATTGCTAGGCTATCTTTAAATATTTCACGCATACCATTCTTTGGTTAAGACTTTTCGCCCAGTTTCAGTATATTGTACGTTGAGTAGCGGAACACAACCGCGCGTTATGTTTGACAAAAACAAGGAAATCCTAGAGCTGTCAGTTAATTAGTGACCATAAGACAGCTACGACGTAATACAGAATCCCACTATCGTATGTGAATTAATTTAAATAATTATTTTACTATTCACCTCGAAATACTTCCTGTTAAAAGAAATTTAAACTTTTCAATAAATACTATAGTTTCATTATAATATAAAATCATTATAATTATGAAGTGAAGTGTGAAACGTATATTTTTTGCCTTCGCCACTTCTTTGTCGAGAGCATTCCGTTGTTCACAAGAATTATACACCTGCTCGTCTTTATCCGTGTATTTCTTTTGAATATAATAAAAAAACAGCTTGTACGCAATTAAATACCTTATTGGTATAATAAGGCACAATATGTACATAATAATTAAGTAAACGTATTGTAAAATCCATCGTGTGAACGTGAAGGTTGTGGATACGATTCGGAGCTTTTTTTGCTTCACACGCTAACACGCACATAGCATGGTGGGCAGAGGAAACTCGTTAACCTAGTGTTAAGATACTCACTTATTATTTAATATTTAAAAGTCAAGATTTAAATAATATTATCTTTTCTCCAACAAGACAAAGCGCGGCATTGAGTTCCGCCATTCAACGCCATATCGCGAAGAACTGAAACGCAGAGAACGGATGATCTGACACTAGATTGTATTGTAATATCCTATAGAAAATAGCTATGCGAGGCGCAAAACAGTTTACTGTATCTGTTTAATTGTGCTTTGCAGCTTTTTGGTTCCACGTGTGCTTTTATCGAGCTTTATAATATACTGCAGGGTAGGTAATGCATGAGTGGCGGAACACAACGCCGCTGTCGTATCCAGGTTCTACAAGTCTGGGGAAAAAAAAATATTTTATATTCCCCTGAAATATGTCCGTTTAATTTATATTTATAAAATTCTTTTGTTATCTTAATGTAGGTGGGTTAGGAAGTGGTTACAACTAGCTAAGTATAAATTATATTACAAGTATATTATGTATTATTAATTACATCAAAGCTAAACAAACAACGTTATTAACTTGTAAAAGCTATATTTGCGAAGCGATAAGAGGAACGGAAGTGGCATCTTTCGTGAAACAAGAGTCCTTTGGGACTGCCATCCGATATTGAAAATCAAATAAGACTCGAATTTGAGATAACTTTTTTAAGATGTATAGTATAAATTTACATAAGAAAAATATTTATGATATTTTTTTTGTGATTTATCTCCCATATGATATATATTTGTAGCTTCACGCTGGACCCCACATATAACAGGATAGAGAAAGGAAATCTAGTGCTAAGACTTTTCTTCCAATTTTTGAGACGTATTTCAAGTGGCACAACTGAACGCCGCAATTTGTCTTGTTATTAAAGCATAAATCAAAACCACAACAGTCGTCATTACACTCAAACACTGCACTTACTACCACAATAAAAACCGAATTCACAACTACTTTTATAATAATTAGATTTATCTTCTAGACCATAAACAACCAAATTATTTTATTCGCAACCAAACGTAATTTTTTCAACTCACCCCAGACTGAGACGACAAAATTAAATTCGTTTAAATATAATTTAAGCCCATCGTAAATGGAATTAACCGTAAAATCCACAATTTACTTAACTTTCCCGTCATTAGTTCAACGACTTATGTACACAAGAACAGCGCTAGTCGATTACAAAGCAAACCTTGGTATAGATTTATAATCTTGTTAGTATATTACGCTTAAAGGTTACCTGGAAAAATATTAGGTGTTTATGTATTGATTTATTTTATTATGCATTAACCTACTTTCCATCCGCTTGTCGAGGCTTTGCGAGTTGCGTGGCGGAACTCAACACCGTGATTTGTTTTCGTATTGAGTTTTCGATTCAGTCAGAATATGTGTAACTGTTTATGTCTACATAATATACACAGTTTTTTTATTAACTTACACAAAAGCTTTTTTAAATTAAAAAAGACAGCCAAGTTCGAATCGGACTCGCGCATGAAGAATTCCGTACCATTATCTATAAAAATGGCAAAAAATATATGTTGTAATAATATAACATTAATATGTATTTAAGTATTTTTTGATATAGCGGCAACAGAAATACACCACTTTTGAAAACTTAAACTATGTAACAATCACGGTTCATGAGATACAATCAGGTGACAGAGAGGCAAACAATGGGTTCCTTTGGATACGGAACTCTAAAAAAGCTTTAATTTTAATCCCAACAAACATAAGCTTAAAACTATCATATTTATAAATTAAACTTTTGTCAAACAACTCATTGTTCAAAATTCGTATACAAACCTATTAATCTTAGTAATCTCTTCAACATTGTTATCAGTGTCGTTATCACTATAATTATGAAAGGTACCTACTAGGTGCTACTGTATTATGCGCGCTATCAGATGTTTACTGCACGACCGCCCACGTTCTGTTAAGTCAACAAATTTTTAATTAGGGCTTAAGTTGATAATCTTGTTTAGAAGAAAATAATTTGGTAGATATATGAAAAGAAAGTAGTGACGGTTTCTTCGACTTTATTTCATTGAAGGAAAGAAACGGCGTTGTTTCTGCCACTCAATACTCAATACTCAATATCTTTAGAATTTGGCAGAAATTGGGGAACGGAGGTATCTCAATGGGAAGGTAATGTTTTAATTTTAGGTTCTCAGATTCTCTCTGCCTGCCCATCTGCTATGTGCGTGATACAGCGTGAAGCAAAAAAGAAAATTAAAAACTACTTAATATTCCTTGGATTCACGGCGCATGGCTGTGGCGCGTTCGATCGCAATTTTTTTATGTAGGTATATATTACTTCTACCGCGTACATTATATCTATTCTTGATCAGCTTTAAGTTAGAATTTTGTCATTTAACATGGTAAATGCAACACAACGGAAACCCATCCGTCCTTTGCTTTTTCCTTCGAAATCTATTATTTTTTAATAATAAAATATTCTTTACATAAAGTAAATTTAACAAGACTCGGAATTCGAACTAGTGACCTTAACCTTAGTTTAGCAGTTTCAATAAATCCTCTGACCACAGGCCTTTGACCATTTATCCATTGCGGATACTGCAAATATAAATGTGTACAGTACGTAGTTTAAGTTATTCCCTTTAAGCCTACAAACAGCGATATCGTGCTTTTGATCGAAACCCACACTTTACTAAGCATTAGCTACCTATTATTTTACAATTCTAGCCGTTTAAGTGGTTATACTACATTTCTGAATACAGAGTGTTTGTTTTTAGAGAACTTTATACAGCTCTTTATGTAAATAATATAGATGCATTCGGTCCGTCTGCCTAAATGCAGTGGTTGTGGTTTCGATTTCGAATCGGGGGAAATTTTATATTACTTTTACTATGTAGTGGGACGTTGAGTTACTTCTCTGTTCTTTCAATGAGCGCAAAACTACGATTCTAAGAAATTATTTACTGTGGTTGATTTTACAATATTTATAGATTTTTTTCGTGTCTTCAATATTTTTCAATAACAGTAAAAACAACATTTATATTTTATGACAAACACAAAAATGAAAATTGATTATATTTCACTTATAACGAGTGAAACGACTGGTTGTGGGTTCGATCGCCACTCGAGGAAAGGAAATATTTACTTACATTTATATTTTCATTTCTTCGCTCTGGTGTCGAAGCAAAGTGTAGCGTTGAGTTCCGCCACTCGACACGCAACGCCTCCAGAACTCGGCGGAAAGTGGGGAACAGTGTGTCTTAACACTAGGTTCGCTCTGCCTGCCCTGATGTGTGCGGAATACAGCGTGAAGTTGATTTTTGATTTAATTTAATTTTAATTTTACTTAATACACTTTCAGTATATGGGTTATGGGAATCGAACCCACGAACATCACACCAGTCAAAAGCTATCCTACTACGCCCTTATGACCTCTAATAATACAAAGAACTTAATTATATTAAAGAAAACAGAAAAAAAATATCAAACAAAACTTGTCTTAGTTCGTATACCATGCACAAGTTTAAGTTTTAGTTTTTCTACTATTTTGTACTCAACCTTAAAAGCGGTCTCACATTCCGAGCCCACATCGTTTATTTTTTGCCCCAAAAATCCAAAGGGACTAATTCGTTCCGCCACGATGCCACAAAACTGAGTGTAACGACAATGTTAGGGTAACAGTACACGGATATGATGTTAAAATATGAGTTGTTCGGGTTCCGTACTTAATGGGTAAATCGGGACCCTATTTCTAAGGCTGTGTTCTCTCTGTCTGTCTGTTACCAGGCGGTATCTCACGAACCGTGATAGTTACTGCTGCACCACTATGACTCCTGTTAAAAAAATAAATTATGAAATTGTAGACATTAAATAACGTACCTACTTATTAAGAAATATATATCTATATATCTTTCTACTATTGTTTTCGTATAATAGGTCGAGACTGATGAAAACGTGTTATTTTCACAATTTTCGATTGTCTAGATTTATTTTATTATGTATAAGACGCTATTAAGAAATCTACTTTTTATATGCAGTATATTCTGTCTGTTGGTTGTAACAGAGTAAAAAATAATAATATAAAGTGTTCTATTTCAAGTTTATTATTTCTATGAATAAATATGCGATTATAGTTCATATTTATATGTACATTGTACCTAACTTTTGTAGCTTCATTCTATGTCCCGCACATAACAAGGTGGACAGTGGAAACCTGGTAGACTAGTGTTAAGACGCAATCCGTTCCTCAATTAGACACTTTGAATCAGAACGTGGAAATGAATCGAACTCACAACCAATGACGTGCGTTTACAGTCTCACGCTTGTGCCCTTGCGCCACAACGGTCTCTTATACAGGATATATTAATTTGAAATCAAGGTATAACAAAAAGTACATCAACATTTATGATTGATCACTTCACCATTTTAAAAAGATAAATCGAGTAACCTGAAGCAAAAAAAAAAAACAAATAATAAACCAAAGACAAATTAAAACCCACAAAATAGAACAGTCAAACAAAAAATTAAAAAGCCCCACTCCAAATGAGCATATAAGCGTAAATATTTCATATATTTACCTAAATTAAAATCAAATATTGGTCAGCTTTCTATTCAAACATTCATATTGTTTTAGGTGATGCGCGCACGCATGTAAGATGGGGCGCGGGAGCGTGCTCCTAATGCTATGGGTGGTCGCCGTCGCCGCTGATAAACATGGTAAGCAATTAGAAATTATAAAAAAATCTTTTTTGGTTCCACGCTGTAGCAGGGAACCCAGAGTTAAGACATTGTTCGCTGTTGGTCGTAGGTTGAATGTCGGAACTCGAAGAAATGAAAACAATATATTCCCTTGAGCAGGAATCGAATATACAACCGTCGTGCTTACAGTCAAGCGTTATGCTGTTGTGCCACAACAATCTCTGGCGTAGGCAGACCAAGTCCAAGGCCTTGGTCAAAAACTATATACTCAAAAAATGTATTCATCAAGATAGATAGCCGTATATTACATAGCACTGGTACCAGGAGTTGTAAAAACTAATAATACAGAATCACGTGTCAATAGTGTTAAATTTGGTTCACATCACCATCTCACAAGATATAATAAATCTTCAACTCTTCTCAACAGTTGACTTCCATGTCGGTGGTTGCTGTACGTATACTTAGTGTTCATTCAAAAAAGGTGTTTACAAAAGTGTATTTAAAAACATATATTTTACTTAAATATTATATATAGTGTTGCGACATATAAATAAAAATACAGGTGTTACAGTATTTCTATAATGCTTATACAAATTAAAAATCATCTGTAATGATTATTTTAACCCAATTTACCACCAGTTAAAATAATTAGGTGAAGACGGCTGATCAAACTTGCATGAAATATGGCACATACTCGTACACGGTTTACAATTTGAATAATATTTAACTTAATACGCAACCATTATCAATAAAGATTCAATTTGAATGCTTACACAGATGAAGCTCTTGAGCAGAATGTAGTACGAATAGATAGAATGATATAATATTATACTATTACAATATATTTTTATTAAATCAAAATTTATTGAAAATTGACTATTTTCTTTTCTAATAAATGAATAAAATTTACAATTTTTTTCTAATAAATATATAAAATTTACTAATTAATATAGAAAACTTTTTATTTAAATAATTAGGAAAATATCTAAATATATATATCGTATAATTTATTGACATAAATTGAAGAAGAACAGATTACGAAAATATTATTGAGTTCCTGCGGATTGTGTTTTATAGAAGAAAAGATAAATTAAGATGCATAGACAGTTATTATATTATATTGAACATGCACCTAATCTTATAAGATAGATTTGGATACCAGTCAGCTTTGGGCTGTCGCTTTATTTCGATACCAAAAGGGAATTACACTTCCATTAGTTCAAAGCAATGATTTCTGACTAATCGGCTTAAAATAGATTCTGTAAATCTATGCCTTATATGGTTGTACAGAACAAGTGGTGTTTGGCTGTTAATTCTATGGCTGTGGGTACGGTTTTCATTTGAAGCAATGATTTTTTCCAAGTATTTTCATATCCATGTTGTGTTTAAAAAGTTGAAATTAAAATAAGAAATCCATTCCAGCAAGTATCTTAACTAAATTATGCAAAACTAAACAATATATTAAAGAAGAAATGGTACATCAGTAAGGAAAATATCAGTAGAAGACTTTAATTCTTAATATAAAAGTTGAGACTTAACCTAATATTACGTCTTACCTAATAAATAAAGCTGGAAATAAATTCAAATATTCTTAAATTTCACTTAAAATCTTAGCACCTAATCTCGAATACGATAAGAGGCAAAAAGTACGAGGGACTGTTGTAAAGCGGCAAAAAAGTTTGGAACGTGTCGCTGCTAAAGAAAGGTAGTCTCCTTGATTTTTTTCAACAACCTTTTTTTCGAACAGAGATGATCTGCTTGTGGTTTTTTGTATGCTTTCTTTAAAAAAAATATTTGAATTGAGAGAACGGAGCAAAGCTATATTGTAAGCTAGTCGCTGCCGCAACTTTGCTTACCTGGAGTTTAAAACGTGAAATAAAAACCTTCAATTTTTACTCTTACTGTAGGAATTTCAAGAAATCTTCTCTTCCAATACGCTCCCTGACCTATCTACATTCTAAATTTCAACTATCTAAAAAAAAAATTGTTAAAATCTGGATTTTAACAACTGGTTATTTCCCCATATATTGTCTGTCATTCACGCAGTTACGGATGACTTTTATTATAGTGTTTATATAATGTTCATTGTAATTCAACTAAAAACAATAACATATTAATCAACTTCTATATTGTCTATATATGTTATTTATGTATGTATAATTAAAACATTTCACAAAAGGTCACTTCCGTTTCAAACCAAAAAAGGCATTTAGAAAGCGATGGGAAATGCTCTCGCAAAAATGTCATTCGTTCGTGACTACCTTCAGGGTACTTTCGAACTAAACTGTTCAATAAATTTTATCTCCAAGGTAAATGGAAATTAGTTTAAGCATTTTATTTTTCGATATATTTTGAATATATCAGTGATCTCTTGATAATATATTTTTTTATTTACCCTATCCAACTATATTTTATATTTTACTGTTAAATGTGTATTTTATAATAAAATAATACTACCGAAGCTGCCATTCTGCTCGATTACTTCTTTATGAATCTCGTAGATATAATATTTATTTACGCTGTATCCCATATAGCAGGGTAAAAAGAAACCTATTATTGAGAAATCCCAGTCTCCATACAATCACTTAACGGTGTTCCGTGTCTTGTAACCAGATCGAGGAAATGAAAATAATTCATTAACCCGAGTGGGAAATCGAACCAACAACCGCCGCGCTTACATTTGGACGCCGTGCCACTATGCCTACAGTCTTACAATTTGTACACCTAAAATATTCTACACAATATCAAATAACACAGATAATCGGAAACACAAAAAAAGAGAGATTAAAAAATCTCAAGTATAAGAAGTCCATTTAAAACGGTCTTACAAGGTGCAAACTTAAAGATTTACTGAATTCTCACGAAAAAGCAAAAAAAAATGGACAAAAGTCCGACCACACCCACAAAAACGTGAATAGCCTACGTTTGAAATGTAACACGATACATTCAAAGAGTAGTCGAGTGCCAGTCAAGAGGTTCCCAAACAAGATAATCCCTTTGTTAGTCGGGTTATAATGGTGTCTCCGGGGTATTGGGAATTATTTTCTATTTCTATTTCACAGCAGCTGCGGCACTTCAATAGCGTATTTTAAGGTAATAGTTTGATAAACTAGTAGTTTATGCATCATTTACTAAATATTAATGTATGAGAATTTAAAACTACTTCCTTGTATTTTTTTTTCTATATCCATATATGGTTCATCATCAGAAGCCGTGGTCGTGGGATTTCAACTGATTGTAAATGCGATGGTTGTAGGTTCGATTCTTCTTCTATAAGTTGAATGATTATAATGATATTAGTACTCTAACAGTAAAATATTAAGCTCGTAACATTTGTGAAATATTTAATTTTCTTTCTGTTTACGCAATAGAAGCTTAGCCTTAATGGATATGGAAAATGAAAACAATATTAAATATATATTTTTTTCAAGTGTACTGTGAGACTTTTTAGCTTCACGTCTACAGTACAGTCTTAACATTTTTTTAGATCAAACTTTATGTCACCTATGCATAGCTTAGGGTAGGCAGATAGAAAATCATATTATGACATTTGGTTCTCAGCTTTTCGCCGGAATTCGTGGCACTGTGTGATGTCTTAGAGCGAAGAAATGATAATAAGTCATTCCCGCGAGAGGAGGTGGAACCTGCACCCCGCTGCATTACTGCACCACGACGTCCTCCAGTGTTAAGTTCAATTTTGGTTTCGTCCATAATTGAATAAATGAAATCCCTTTCCGTAATAAATGACTATATCCATTTCAATAATAAAATGAAATAAAATTTTATAATATAATAAGATTTTATGCGCCTACAAGAACCCTGCAGTGAATTTTGACGACTGTGTCGCACAGTGGTAGTGCTGAGTTAAAATTTATTCGTACATAAGTTCTATTCAAGTTAAGAGTTTCTAAAATTGTGGGATATTTTCTTAAATCAGCTTAAAAGCTTTTCCTTTTTTAAAGACATTCTATTCTCCACCTTCTACACAACTTTCGAAATATTGCATGTTGAGTGGCGGAACTAAACTATAAAAAATATATAATTTTAAAATAATCGTTCCGAGCAGCAATCAAACCCACAGCTGTCGTATTTAGAATCACAATCAGGCTGATGCTCCTGCGCCACGACACCAGGAAACCAAAAACATAACGCTAGTAATAGAATACTTTCCTACTGCACCACAAACATAAAAAAAATATTAAAACTTTTGACTTCTAGATATTTTATGAGTAAATCGCCTCCCACAGTGCCATTAACTGTAGTTATTATAGATCTATTTAAAGTCCTTAAACTTGTGTCGTTTCACGTTAAACTGAAACACACCAGCTTTAGAAATGACAAGAATATATTCTTTGAAAGTTTTATGACGTTTTACTTCGAATGGCTTTTACTATGTACCATGTTTTAGAAGCGTCCAATGTAGAACTTTGAATATTTTAATTTTATAATGAAGTTTTATTTTAGTAGTAATAGCTACACTTTTGTGGGATTCCAGTACTTTAACGTGTAGGTGGTTGTCCAGTCATTATATATCTACATTTAAATAAACAGAATTTTCCACATAAAAAACGAAATTAAAAAAATATTTTAGATACCTTTATCCTCTTAGAAGTTTTTTAGCTTCATGCGGTCTCCTGCACATAACATAGTAGAGCGGAAATTTGGGAACCTATCGTACACTCCGTTTCCAACAAGACACATTCGTTCCCCACTTTCCGACGAATTCTCGAGGCATTGAGTTTTAAGTGGCTAAGCTCAACGCGGCAGCACCTCGTTATCTCTCTTCGAGTGGTAATCGAACCTACAACCTGTCGCATTAACGGTCCCACGCTTCGCCCCCTGCGCCACAACTGGCATACTTGCATACAAAAAGATATATAATTTCTAGTAAATTTTTTTTACATATTAATACATCAATACTAAAAAGTCATCGTATATTTAAATGAACCACTAACATACAATCTAATCAACTTATTAAGCCCAAAGTATGTAAGTTACAGTAATAGCTATAATAAAAATAACCAAATTAGATCTGGTCGCTATTATGAGAAGAGTTTATGATTGCACTCAAAAAGCGAACGGTTGTATTCGATATCTAAGTTGTTCCTTCATTTTATTTCATGTTTCAAGCATCACTCCTACATTCTTAGATAAAAATGTGTGAGTAAGCCATTAGATGGTTTTTATAATAAGCAATATGGTAAGTAAATGGTTGTATTTTTTTTATTTTAGCTTCATAGCAGTGTAGGCTGAGGGTACCTAATTTTAAGACACTTTCGCTAAATTTTAGAGGCATTGTGTGTTGAATGGCGGAACTTAACGCTGTGCTTTGCCTCGTTGCAAAAGGGAGAAAATAAAATTATTAAATAATTGATTTCTTTTTCTTCTTCTTCTCAGAAGGGAACAGCAAAGGCAACCTAGTATTAAGACACTCCGTCCCCAATACGTCCATTTTTTTAAATAATGAGAATTTTTTTCTGGATATATATTGATTTATTATTGACTGACTATCTTTTATTCGTGTATCTCAATAAAAAAATCAAATCAAAATCAAATCATTTTGATTTGATTTGTTTTATTCGTGTATTTTTGCCAAAGAAAGCAGACTCGATTTCCACTTATAACATATTGTCAAGAGAGAGCATCACAGACACTTCTTCTATAATATGTTCGTATCTTGTATACTAAATGAGCTTTTAAGCTTTGCTCATTTGAATATTCATTAACATTTTAATGCGAGTTTCTCTAATTGAATTTCTGTTTATCTAATTTCTGAACTATCAACGGTGGGAACGTATTCTTATTACGCTCGAGGGCAAAGTAGTATTAAAGTAAAACAGTTTATTATAACAAATTCATAATATCTTGACTTTTTAACTTAATTCAAGACATCGCGCGTCGAGTGGTAGAACACGAAGTGCTTAAATGATAATCGTCTAAATATAATCATTGCTCTGAGTGCGGGAATTGAACCCCCGACCATTGCACTTAAGTCGGAGGCTATGCCATTGCGCCATGATGATCATTTATAGTAATTTTCAAAGCGCTACATCTCTATATGAAGAGTATACTCAATCAACAGCAATGCATTCTTTCTCACGTACTTCAACTAACATGTGTTTGTACAAAATAAACAGCACTAGAACCATATCATGTGGCTAACTATATTACATTATAAGAAGCCGTCACGACGCAGTGGGACAGTGTCTGGATAGTAAACGTGACGGCTGGTTTGATATCGACTAGGGATTTTTTTTTTCGTTCAGATAACAAGACAAAGTGCGGCGTTTACCTCCGTCACTCATCATGCAATTTCACGATTTTCTTATAGAAAATGGGAAACGTAATGTTTTGCATGAAATTCCTTTTGTCTACTCTGCTGTATAAAAATAAAAAAACCTATAGAAATAAATAAATAATAAATACTAAAATAAAAATAAATCCTTTATAGAACACATCGTTAGCCCCAAGAATTCCTTCACAACATTTAACATATGCCACACCGTGTCGTGATAAGGTATTTCTTCATTTGCATTCATTCTTTTTGGTCCAAAAGAATTTTAAAACTACAAAAACATTTGAATGAACCGTCAGTCACGATTGCATTTTTGTTCTTGTTTTGGTATATAAATTAGTTCTTTAAATGAGATGTTGACTGTAGTCGATTCTTTTTGTCCTTTGAAATGTTGTTATTCTTTTTTGGTTGGCAAAGAAGAAGATTTATTTGGTTAATTATTATTTTAGGTAGTCGTGGCGCAGTGGGACGTCGTCTGACTTTACTGCTATGGACTGGAGGAATGATTATATTTGAATTATTTTTATTTTCCCACTTTGACAGACAAAGCGGGGCGTTGAGTTCCGCACAACGCCCCGCTTTGTCTGTCAAACACAACGTTTCTAAACTTGGATGGAGAGTGGCGGAGTGGAGAGTATTAATACTAGGTTCCTTCTGTCTGCCTCTTCTATGCAGGAAAAAAATGAAAAGCTAACAATTCTTTTATTTTTTCTGTGAATTTGTACAGATTATTTGTTACTTATTCGATATTAATGTTGAGCTTCACGATAATGATATTATATCTAAAAGCGAAATTCGCTATATATTTTTTGTATTAGATAGTCCACTTACTTAGGAAGGCTATAGGTTATATTATATAACTTGAACCGTTTCAATGAAATCCATAGTGCCGAACACTCAGAATGTATCATGCGTTTCAGCCATTTCCATTTTCTTACGTCGACCAACCCGTAAATAAAAACTAATCTAATACATAACTACTAATGCTCCAAATCCATTATATCTAACGAATTTAACTTACATACTTAATAGCTTAGATATTTTATGTGAGCCTGGTATTCAATAATCTTTCATCTTTAACAATAAGTGAACGTTGTACATTAAAATGATGGAACGGCCGCTATTACAAGCGCCGTAACTGTTGTATCTGGTAGTCGCGTTGATTGATCTTATGGACTCCCGATGGCCGTTTTAAATATTTATTATGGGGGTTTATTCAAAAAGGTTTTTTTTGTGAAATAACAACAGTTTAAAAAGCATCGATCTATCTTCCGTTCTATATTTCTAAGAAATTCTTCGTTACTTTAAATTTAACTTTAGGATTTTGCAGGGTTTAGTTTTGTTTGGCGCTTAAAAGCACAAATAGTTTGGAAGCTGTATTCATTGAATTACATATTAACAAAAGCATATTTGTCAAATCAAGCTTTTCATTTAATTGAAATCTTCAGATTAAGCCACAAATATCGTACCTATAGGAGGTAACTAATATATTGGCATGAGGAGATATTGGTTGTAAGTTCAAAGTTCGATTTCGATTTTCGAGTTCAAGTTCGAGTTCGATTCGAACAAACTGACTGACATTATGATATCCGATATTATTAGAAAAACTCTGCAAATAAAATTGGGCAATTAATTCGCAATGTAATTGTTCAATTGGATTGGATAAAAATGATGATAGGACTATATTCCTATCAATCGAACATCGAATTCACAACCACTATTTCCTCATTCCATTATTTCCTCCTACATTTCTAAATATCGGCATAATATGCATAAAATTTGATTTATTCTATATTATTGACATTACAATACCTGTGCCCAAAAAAGTGTACACAAATAGTAAATAATCGATCTACAAAAACATACAAAAAAAACTGATTTGTTACTCACCAAATAAAAATTGAATAGACCACACACGTTACTTTATTAATATTGTTATACAAAAAGCTTACAAAAATTGAATATCAATCGCAGCTGGAGGCTTAACAGTATATTGTGTGAATGAATTTACTATCAATTTTCTTGTCAAGTATACGCTCTAATGGTTCGAAATTTTCTAAGCAAGTGTAAATTTTATATGAGTTTTATTAGTAGTGGGCAATTACTAGGAGCATTATTATTGAAATTTATCGTCAGGTGTAAAAAGATAGGTGGCCCTTACCCTTAGGACCAGCAATGCAGGATTCGACTCCACAGATATTGGTCCATCATCAGGTAGTCCTCTGATTTGTTGACCTTATAAGTCATGGTACTGTTTTTTCAATAAAGAAATCGTTTTACGAAAATAATATATGTTAATGTATTTTCCATAGAAACTCTATCTCTATACAGTCAGGTGTAGAATTGCGAAGCGACATATTTATTCGTAACAAAGCCAGAGACGCAGAGAGAAATCTTGTGGAAATTGATATTATTTTATTTCAAAATTTAATAACTACATACTGAGGCCAGTAATGGCGCAGAGGCACAAAGTGTGACTGCAAAATTGACTGGTGGTGGGATCGACCCCCCCCCTCCCAGACATGAAATATTTATTTAAATTTATATTTTCATTTGTTCACTCTGGTTTCGAGGCAAAGCCAGGCGAGTTCCGCCACTCAATACGCAATGCCTCCTGATTTCGGCGGAAAGTAGAGAATGGAGTGTCTTAACACTACTAACAGAGGCCGTGAAACTAAAATAAATAAATTATACTAACTACTTCACAAATGAGACCATCACGCATTTATAAGGAAGATACTTCCACTGTACAACTAAAACAAGTTTCATCAATAACCTTGACAACACTATAATTTCTATAGTAGAAAGAAACTTGCCCGAACCAAATGACGAAAGAGCACACGTGATAATTGTACCGAACCAAATGTTAATTAAGTTAAGAAATCAATATCAATAGATATGAAGAAATGATGAAACAAAACTTGATGTTAATTAAAAATACATCATATTAATTAATTTTGACGGAGTTTTGATTAAGTGTCATACATTTGTATGAGCTTAATCAAAAAACATGGGAATTTTATTTTTTATTATTTTATTGACACTTCCAAATGATTGATATCGAATAAGGGGTTATTATGTTTAATAATAAATTTTATAGTTTATCATAATATCTAGGTTATATAATATTAATATTAGGCCAGTCGTGGTGCTGAGGAACAACCATGTGGCTGTAAAAGCAACATGTTATGGGTTCGACTTCCACTCCAGGAAATGAAAATATTTAATATGTTCATTTCTTCGCTCTAGTAATGGAATGAAGCGCGGCGTTGAGTTGACTCCAGAATTTGGAGGAAAGAAGGAAGGGAACTTATCTAAACGGAGTGTTTCAACACTAGGTTCTCACTACTTACCCTGCGGGATACGTGAAGCTAAAAAATATACTATATTAATTATTATGATGTAAAAGTATCTTTCTCAATAAAACTTATACACATGAAAAAAAAATTATATGTTAATCTGTTCTCGACTTCCACCTACCAAATAAATAACTCTTTATTTTACATGATCGAGCCCAATGAGAAATCACAAAAATAAAAATAAACCTGTTGTTAAAATCAGCTTCACGCTGTATCCCGCACACAGCAGGGTAGGCAGAGGGAACCTAGTGTTAAGACACTCCGTTCCCCACTTTCTGCCGAATTCTGGAGGCATTGCGTATTGAGTGGGGATCGAACCCACAACCAGTCGGTTTTACAGTCACACTTTGTGCCACTGCGCCACGACTGGCCTGTTGTTGTGTTTAATAAATAGGGTATATATATAGTTACTTATAAGTGCATTAAAAATAATAAAAAAATACTTCAACGACATTGATACAGTAGCGGCAAAATGAGAAAAAGGCTCTCGAAACAAATCTCATTAAAGAAAAATAGAGTCGAGAAGGAAATAGCGTTCGGTCCCTACGAAAACGGAAATAGAAATACACTGAACGGAAGTAAAAGTAATTATGTTATCCTCGCTTTACTCTCGCGGCTTAATTTAGCTATGTCTCGTTTCAAATAATAATACAATCTACAATCTAGTATTGCTGTCAACGCTACACCGTCACAAGAGTAGCGGCCTGATAACGAATCCTAGCGAAATTTTGACGGGGGCTTAAATTGACATAAAATTTAAACGATTTTCAACTTTGTCATATAAAGTTTAAGGTTTGTTGAAGTATTTTGCTCAAATATTGGTACAGGGAGCAAACAGTATCTAAATATCAGCTATGGTTCACGTGTAAACAGGCGCGAGTGAGGCGTCAAACCAGGTGCGGACTTTTGAGCGAAATCGATGCCTGTACTCGGGGGACGCGCTATTATCACAGTTGCCGTTTATTTTACTGTCACTGTCGAATTAATAATAGATTCCACAAATATAATGAAGCATTTGAAATGGAGAAAGTTATTTTCGATTGTTTTTATTTTGCCGAAGAAATCTTTGTTTGTTCATTGAGTTTCGTTTACTGTTTTATTTATTTGAGATTTAATTTACATTTTACACAGATTATCGAGATTTTATTGGACATTTTTATTTGCTATGCTTTGACTTGTCAATTTAATTCTCGAATTGAAATAAAAGAGAAAAGAATAGTTCAAACCCCGCTACGTTATTTTTTTATACGTTTTCTAAATAAGTAAAAGACTAGTTTTAAGATTTTATTCAATTCAAATTATTTGTTATAATCTAATATTTTTTTATTGTATATTTGGATTGTTATACATTAAAAATATTAACCTTTCTTCCCATTGTTACAGACGAGCCAAGCTCAACAGAACCAGAACACAGCACCACACCCCCAACACCACCAATCCCATTACGACCAGAATACGCTCATCCAGCTGGTGTAGAAGCTTTAGACCCTTACAATTCAGAAAAGACCAACCATCAGCCTCATCATAGAGACTATTTAGAAGAAGACTATGATCATGACAATCATAAAGAAGATGAACATGAAAACAGAGATGATACTGATGAACTACCTTCCTTGTCCGGAGACCATCTGTTACAGAGTTCTACGGATGATCTACCAATGTTCTTATTAGAACCTCAACATGCTTATGTAGTACGAAATAAACCAGCAATGCTAAGATGCCGTGCGGCTAATGCTTTGCAAGTATACTTTAAATGTAACAATATCCGCTCGGTTGGTAGTACACAGTTCGAATTTGTAGATCCACAAAGTGGTGTCAGAATCGTTGAAGCTGAGTGTAACGTAACGAGGGATCATTTGGAGGAATATTTCGGGGAGGACAGATTTTCGTGTACTTGTCACGCGTGGAGCAGCCGCGGTGATATACGAAGTCAGCCAGCCATAGTAGAATTGGCATGTAAGTAAAATATATTTTTATATATATACTCATATTTACTTTTATAGACTTAGATCATTTTTATATCGTACAAGCTGTGACCACACGTGTAAAATTAAGAAAAAAAATATTTCATTTATTTATTGTAAAAAAATTATAATAACCGCTCATAAAATCAAAGTTTTCGTAACAATTTCCCTTCAAAAATATTATACTGATCTTCCACCAAACAACTTCCGCCGAATTCTTTGAAATATTTCGTCAAGCACCTAATATCGAGAACCTCATATAAAACATCAATAGTGATAAAATCATTAAATATTATAGTTCTAAAACTCCCATTTCCGCATCCAACTGGGCGTGGTGTAGCATTTCATCGAAACTCATAATTTGAGTGTTTCCGTTGCCTTATTTTTAGCTAACCTACTTTTACCGTTCGTTGCAGTCGTCTCCGAGGCATGACCGAACCTCTTTAGCTATGAAGTTCTCAGCAATATTTACATTTATAAAACAGTTGACTGACGTATCTTATTTAGTTTAAAATTTTTGTTTATTTAAAAACAAATTTTAAGAAACATCTGGTCGAAATTTCCTTTGGTCAAAGAAGTTCTGGAAACTCGTGGGAGGAACGGAATAAATAACAATAATAATTGACTTCTCAGGATAAACTTTAATATTATTTTAGGCCGTCGTGGTACACTGGAACATCATCTGAATATAAACGTGATTGGTTATGGATGCGATTCTCATTCACTGGAATGAATATATTATATTTGATCAATTGAGCTTTTAAAGTTTAATCTAAATAGTTAAAAGTTATTTTTCAGCTTCACGCTGAACCCACAAAACAGAATCTTAAAGATTCTGTTTTGTGGTATCCGCCAGAATTCCTAACATTGCGTGTTGAGTAAAACGAATGCGGATCTAAATGCTGTACTTTATATTCTATGAGTATGAAAATAAAATAATTAATTCCACCGAATGGGGCTCTAATACACAACCATCACAACAACTGCGTCACACTGGCCTCAAAGATTAAAATTATAGAAAGAAATGTTTAAAATTAACATAATTTCAATACACGAATTGCATTTTAAATTACATATTACTAATGCATCGAGAGGAAATACTAAAATTTTAGAGCCGGCTCTTACAAAGTGCCCTTAATGCGTCTATTTATATGAAAGCTTTAATCCTCCGAAGCGCTGTATTAGTACATGACTGTACTTCATTATGATAATTATACTTCTGATATACTCGTACGTATATTATTTAAACTTATTTAATTTTTCTATGTCAGAATATTTTTTTAGAGCTTTCCTTGGGTTATTATTTTTGCGATTAAAATCTATTTTAATTGCATACTCTAATAAAGTCTACTAAATATACAATTCTGCTGTTATTCCTTATCTTTACGCCAAATCAACAAATTTCAGAGCATTATAGACCGGTCTATCATTACTCACAATAAATTGGAAAAAGGAGTGATCATCATGATTTTTTCCGAATCTACGTAAAAAAGTAAAAGATTTTTAAATCTATGCCGGATTTAAAAATTCTAAATGTGGAAACACTTTTTCTAATACTATAAAGTGTACTATTAAACATAGATCTTATTGAACTTAAATCACACTCGCCGTAGAATCTCTAAACAATTCTATATAAGGCTTCAACTGACATCCATTTGTCTTGTCAAAATAAATCCAAAATTATTGTAACTATATGGAAATGGACGTTTCACTAGATGTTCGTGAGATACAATGTTAAATTCTGATATATTTTGGTTATTTGCATAATATTGTAATATATTATGGCCAAGTTCTGGCGAAATAGATTTACTTTGAAGAGAAGAATGTAGTGATATAACGCTCCTTATTATAATTGACCAATTCTTACATTATATACTACGAGAGTAATAAATGCGGCTTCACCGCTTTTAAGCTTATTCTTATATTATAGCCAAATTTCACAAAAAAATACATAAATTGTAGCCTATGAGTTATTCTGACGTATAAGCTATACTAATGCAAAGTTTCATCTAAATCCGCTCAGTTGGTTTACGTGAAAGTGGAACAAATATTCGTCCCGAAAAGTTTTCATATTTATAATAACGTAGTATTGTTACGTAGTATAAATATTTACTTAGTAAAAGAGTAGCTTTCGCGTGAAGCTATAATGACAAAAAAATATTTGATATATAAAAAAACAACCCGGTGATCCCGGAGAAATCAGTGAGCGGAGTCACAAAAATCTCTCACATTGTATGGATTGTACCGTGTTGTTATATATGAAACTTATAAAAAAATCAGACTTTACTCAACTCATATATTCGATAACGACTGAAGTAAAACTTTTAAAATGCTTTCAAACTTTAATGACAGTAGTAAGTAACATTGCTCAACGAAAGTATCTCTTATGGTGAAAACGGCCCTTTATTTTACGAATTCTATTAAAACGGACCTCGATTAAATTCAATCTAAAATAGTAATAAATCTTCTATGCATATTAAATGAATGTCGGAGTAGGCCGTTCCTTAGATTTATGTGAAACGTAATTTAGTGTATGTACTTAAGTGATTTTGCAAATTATTGGTTAAAACTGTCATTATATATGTATTTTTGGTAGTTTCTCGTTGAATCCCGCATATAGCAGGATAGAGAAGATTCCCCACTTTCTGTGCAATTTTGCACAAATTGTATATCCAATAACGAAACTCAACCCCGTTCCTTATCTATCAGAGCAGATAAATGAAAATAATTTAAACATTCATTACGGAAGTGGAAATCGAAACCACAACCATCAAATGTATACCCCCACTGCGCCACAATAGCCATATATAGCCAGTAGGACTATATAGACAAACTAACACAACTTTACCCTACTCTGTGTGAATTTTATTCAGGAAATGAAACGTTCCCTAGATTTATGGCTTTACGAACCCCGCTACCGTTACTCACTTATCATTTACGCCCATCAACCGTTTTACGTTTTAGTAAGAGTTTTTTAATGTATTTCTTCATTGCGTTTTGTGTTTTAAAGTAATTAAAATTTTATGATCCTGCCGTTGAGGAATGGAAATATGTTTAAAATGATAAGCGTGAGGGTTGTGGCTTCGAATCTGTTTTGTGGAAAGGAAGCATGTTTTTTTGGCTTCACGCTGTATTTTGCACTTAGCAGCGGAGGGAATTTGGGAACCTAGTGTTTTTCTTCACTTTCCCTCGTATTCTGAAGGCATTCTTTGTGGCGGAACTGACCGTAATGCTTTGCCTCGTTACCAAAGCGAAGAAATGAAAATATTAAATATTTCATTTCCTCAAGTAGGAACCAAACCCACAACCTATTGTGTTGTCTCAAATTGTATTTCAAAATACATTTAGTCACTTTTTGTCAATTAATTCAAACCAATTAATGAAAATAAAGAACGAAAATATATGTATTACACTATATTCAACGAGCGACTAAAAATCCAAAAAAAGACACTAATACATTATAACAACCACTTATTAAGTGTGCACGTGTCACAAAACTTAGTAAGTCACTAAGTATTTAGACACTAAGTGAATTGCACGAAACGATTGTAAATCTCTATATAGAAGACTTAACTGTGACACTTTTAACATGTAGTAGGTGTCGTTAATAGAAACATCGGTACTTGAGTGTATTTAAAGCACTAGAAACAATTAAAACTGTCGGGGTGGCAATTTAGAGACGTTATTACACGAATATATATGGCTGGATAATGATTTATTTTGTCTTTCTTTTTTGTATGTATGTTTGTACTAACTTTTATATGGAACTGGTGTAGTGGGTTATATTAAAGCAATTAACGTTTAATATAGCCTATATATAACCTTCGTCAATATAAGGGCTTTTTAATATAAGAATTTAAGAATTTAAAAAAATACACAGCAGGGTAGGCAGAGGGAACCTAGTGTTAAGACACATCGTTTCCCACTTTCTGCCGAATAGATGTCTTTTAATTGATTAATTTCAATTCTAATTCTGCGATGACATAATAATTGGGATAAATAACACTATGAATAAGTGACCATTTTGCATTTTATTTCGAGATATTGCATGTTATGTAATTTGAAATTTAAAATTTATTCTGCTGAAAAAAAACCACTATGGTTGTCGGGGGTTCGATTCTCACTCAAAACATAAAATGTATCATTATTTCCAGCAATCCATTTATATTTAAAGTGAAAATGATAAGGAACTTATAAAAAAAACCATAAGAGGCTTAGGTCCACTACAGTGTCGTGTGAGGCGTGAGGTCGAATGTTTAATACCTCACCGTATCGAATGGCCGGAGTCAATTACTCGTCACAATATCAGTGTCTTTCAATGAACACAACGCTTCGGAATATTCGCTTGATTATATCATGTTGCAGTTTTATATTATTGTTTTCTATTGTATAATAAGTTTATAATTAGTTTTATATTTAAGAAATATGAGGCCAGTCGTGGCGTAGGGCCACGTGGGTTCGGTTCCCCACTTGAGGTAATATGGAATATTGTTGAGTTCCACCACTCAACACGAATTCGGCGGAAAGTGGGGAGCGGAGTGTCTTAACATATATACCCTGCTATATATATAAAAATAATCAATATATACCTATATTCAACTCTGCTTAAGCTGAAGGCTTTTCATTTCATTTTAGTAACAAACAAAGCGCGGTGTTGAGTTCCGCCACTCAACACGCAATGTTTCGATATATAGAAGTTGCATAGGAAACGGAGTATCTTACGGAGTACACTAGATTCTGCCCATCCTAGGCAGAGAGAAAATTATACGGGTAACAGCGTGAAGCTAAGAAAATTTTTTCCCCGACTGTAAATCAAACCCACAACTATAGTCATAATTATCAAACACTGTCCCATTACAACGTGATTCTATGTCAAATAAGACTCTAACAAGATTTATAAATAAATTTTACGATTTCAATAGTGTTGTCATCAAATTCGCTACATTTATACCGCCTGTTTGAAGTTAGCGTTTACTGTTGAAACTTGTCAGTTACTCGATACTGAACATTTGGTAGCGTTCCAACACTTGGTTTATTTGTTAGAGGTGCTTGCTCCTCATATTAATTACTTCAGTCAGTCGTGGCGCAGGGACACAAAGTGTAACTGTAAAATCGATTAGTTGTGGGTTCGATATCAATCGAGGATGTGAAATATTTATTTACATTTATATTTTCATTTCTTCGCTCTCATGTCGGCAAAGCGCGGCGTTGAGTTTCGCCACTCAATACACAATGCTTCCAGAACTCGGTGGAAACTGGGAAACAGAGTGTCTTAACACTAAATTCCCTCTGCCTAGTTGCCTTTGTGTCAGAGCAAAGAAATGAAAATATTCGTGAATATTTTCATTTCTTTGCTCTGAGAGAATTCATTTCCCTGAGTGGGGATCGAACCCACAACCATCGCGTTTCAGTCACATCCTTGTGTTCTTGCGCCTCGACGGCATCGTAGAGTCTATCAAGATCTTTGATATAAAGTGAAAATTGAAGTCAAATAAAATTAAAATTAAAATCTATAGTCATCTAAAATTCAAGCGTCGCTTTTGCTTCATTTTATATAAAATACGGCGCGTAATCAAAATTTATAAGGTATTTTCAAAAAACATACAAACATTATGAAATTTGGCAAGAAGTGAGAACTGTTAAATTTAAATTAACAATACAGAAATAAATTATTATAATTTATAATTGTAGTTTAATACAGAAACGAGTGAATACACCCACAAACTTAAGTTTCTTAATTATTACTTGTACTTTCCGTTGTAGTACAACTGAAATGGATTATGAGGTTCCCTCGGTGGGTGAGTCCGACTAAAATTTGACCAGTTTATCTTATATTACATAGGTAATCAAAGATAAACTAGTATTGAAGATTGTATGTTATGCAATTTACAATATAAAATTAATTCCCCTGAATGAAAATCGAACCCACAACAGTTCGTTTACATTAAGACTCTGCCCCACGACGGTATTTCTTTCTGTTTATTCAATTTCAAACGATTAAAGAAAGTTGTAGAAACACCAAATTTTTCATACATTTCTATTTTTATATTCCGCTTTTATTTTTCTACACTACTGACAAGGGATTTGGGTTAAGTACACCTCCTGGGTATATTAAAATAAAAGTCCAAGCTCTACACTAACTAAATATTCTTCTGACTTTTGTTTTCTTGAAAAGAATTTTAATGAAAATTTTAGCTTACATAAAATATAATAATAATAGTTCAGCATTTGTATATAGTAAAATGTTATGTGATATAATAGACACTGTCTTGGCACAGTGGCAGAGACTGACTGCTAAGTCTACGGATGTAAGTTCAATTCTCAATTTGGAAAATTATATTAATTTTATAATATATATAATCGTACCGTTGAGGAATTGAACTGGTGAACTGTGTGTCCTAACACTGTATGTACGGGTAGGCTGAGGGAACATGGGCATGTTCCCTCAGCCTACCCGGCTATGTCCTGGATACAGCGTGAACCTAAAAAAAGTCCCAAAACATTGGACACAAATGTAAAAATGTGCGGTCGGAAGCAGATGTTTGTTTTTGCGAACTGTAAGTGCTCGGAAAAATAAACGAATCGGTGGCTAATAATTTACAATGTCATGGATTTATACGTTGTGACTTAAAATGCTTTTAATAAAGTCCGCTTACGATTTATAACATCTGTCCCGAGTGTCTTTTACAACTGTGCGTAATTTGTGATATCTCATTAACCTACTATTTATAGATTAAAAGGCCTGCGACGGTTTGTCGGTTGTAATACTTGGGTGCTTGACGCAATCGTGATGTTGGAGGATGACATGGTATTGGTGGTTTTGAGTTCGATTAATTTGGAGTAATATTTATAACAAAGCAGATTCATGATTATTTCCGCATAGCATAATAGGCAAAGGAAACTCAATGTTAAGTTCCGCCACTCATCATGCACTATCTTTAAAAATTGTACAGAAAGACAGCACCGGAGTGTCTTAAAAGTAGACCCCATTAGCCTAATTTATTATACGGGAAAAAGCGTTAAAATATTTCATTTCAGTTCAAACCAATCTTTGGCAATTACAACGAACACCAATACAAAACGCCAAAACCATAAGCGCCAACCTGAAAAGCCACCAAAATAAGGTAGCAAGGAACAATTCCGAATTTCATCTATCACGCAGAAACAAAGGTCTGTCCGTATGTCCGACCAACAATAGTGAACTAGGCAAGTCTCTTTTAAAACCGCCACGCAAGCATATCAGCGCTCGCATCGCGTCGGTCGAGCAGAGAGTGGAGTAATGGAGCGTGCACCAGATTTATGGCTCCGCTCAGACCACTCACGAGTTTAAATGTTCATTTTGCACTATGTAAAGTGAGTATATTAGTTTTGATGGCGTTAGTTGCGAAATGTTATATCTAAAAGTGAGCCTACTGTAAGTGCGACGGTTATGGGTTTGATTTCTATATGTGTATATGTACTTAGGAAAAAAATGGTTTGTATTGTTCTAGATATTTTTTTTTTATTTTCCCCGAGGAGTTGTAGATATGAATCTTTAATGTTTTTCAGCTTCAATTTCAATTTTATTAATAACAGTCTCGACAGGCAGATAAACATGCAGACAAACAGACAAACACTGAGACTGACAAAAAGTGATACGTTAAGGGTTCCTTTTCAGTTTTAGTTTGGAACCCTACAAACTTTAAAGACACTATCATCCAATTCTCCAAGTAACCAATATAGAAAAATCTAATATCCTTAATCAACCGATAGCCTAGAATGCGACAAAATTGCGGTTAATTTTTTAACGAACGCCAATTATCTGTTGGAGGAGGGAATGCTCTATATTATATAATAGGTCTTTTTTATTAAGATTGACGTGGGAAGGCATTCGCTAGCGCAATCGACGAGCAGCCGCGGTGATTAGATTTCTATGTTAATATAATTTAAGCTTAATTTTTTGTCGTTACTAATTTATTTTGTTAAAATAATTGATGTATGAAATAATGCAAGATTTATTATATTATTTTCATTTACAAATTTTGTTAATAAATAAAGTATTAAGAATTTAAAAATAAGTACAGGTACTTACTATTTTTTTGTCAATTTTACTTTAGGAAGAACGCTTTCTGCCGTATATAGGGTAGACAGAAATATTGTTGGTAAAATACAATATTCCCTACACACCGCCCATTTTCTGAGATATTATTAAGAAAGGAAGTGTTTTAACTCTAGGTTCCCATGCTCCCCCTATGTGCGGGATACGTGAAAATAATCCACTTACTATCTTCACGTCGCACTAATCTCCTAACTTCCCACACAACCCACCAATCGTATTGTACGGTTGTACAAATAATAATTATTCAATTACTCAGCTTCCATACAAATTGTGATATCGTACATAATGTGTATCATACATACATACATTCATATATGAATTGATATTGACGTTTGATCTCCATACCGTGGATTACTTTGTTCGCTATTAATTCTGACGTATGCGGGCACCGATCTAATTACGCTTATAGTATTATCGTGTACCGTTCTGTGACGATATTATTATCATTGGTTATGCATTTGTTATGCGTATTATGTTGGTTTAGAGTATGGATTTTGTATATTAATTCTTAGTTTATGCAGCGTTGAGTTCCGCAACTGAATTCGAAATGTTAGGAAATTTTAGGTTCTCTCGGACTCTGCCACAATGTCCAAAAAACCAGAACAGTTTTATTATATCTTAAGGATGCAATTGTATAGCTAGTAAAAACATTTAGTTTAATGGTCAGTGCGTTTGAAAGGCTTTTAAAAGTTGCCGGTGCAAAGGTTCAAGTTCCACTAAGTTCAAATTATTATTTCTAAATAATATGTTGTTGTAAGTAACTAAATATATTCCTTTCTACTTTACAACAGATCTCAAAAAACAATTCACCGCGTCTCCATCCCCCACATCAGTGGAAGCGGGATCTGCAGCATCACTGCGTTGCTCTCCACCAGCAGCGGCTCCACCACCGCGCGTGTCGTGGCTGAAACACGGCATTCCGTTGCAACAAGACCACAATGTACTTATATCTGCTGAAGGAAATTTGCTTATTTCTAGAGCTACTTTACAAGTAAGTTGGAGTTTGTGTATAATTAAGACTTTGTGTATAATTAAATTTGAGGCCAGTCGTGGCGCAGGTACACAAAGTGTGACTGATTATAAAACCTACAGGTTGTGGGTTCGACCCCCACTCGAAGAGATAAAATATTTACTTAAAATTATATTTCCATTTCTTCGCTCTGGTGTCGAGGCAAAGCGCGGCGTTGAGTTCTGCCACTCAACACGCAATACCTTCAGAATTCGGCAGAAAGTGCCGTGAAGTGCAAAGTGAAAGGTTCCCTCTGCCTACCCTGCTGTGTGCGGGATACAGCTTGAAGCTGATTTATTATTTTATTAAATAAGATATAAGGCAGCGTCTGAAATTTAATTAGCGTTAAGTGTCATCATTAAATCACAATCTTTAAAAAATTTACGCATTCTAAAATTGAAATTTGAATTGTGACTTCACACTAAGTTCCCTCTGCCTATCCAGCTTTAACCAGTATATAGCCGGATTGGTATAAGGAACCTATAAGAAAAAGCATTCTAGGAACCTCAACTGTGACAGGATGGCGTCATTGTATAAAAATATTAAAATAGGCGCTTCGAATGCAAAAGCAAGCACATTTACTTTATACGTTATAATATTTGCCCATACGTTTTACATTTACACAATTTTCTGGAAACATTATATTGAATTGCAAAGCAACTACAGCGCTGCATATTTAAGTCGCTTTCCGCTAAATACGAATATATTTGCATATATACATCAAAATTACATACATTCAATGGATTATTTGTCTATTGAAAATTCTATACTCTTCTTCGGATATTTAGGTAAGCTTTATAATATTTTATTTAAGTTCTACTTCATTTCACTGTGATGGTTTTGGGTTAAATTTATACTTGGATAATGTGAAAAAATCACCTTTCCCAAATAAGATGTAAAAACATCACCATTCTAGTGTATCGGTATAGGGTTTTGTCATCTATCCTTCTTAATACAGGATACAACTGTGAAGCTAAAATAATAAACAAGTCATTATTGTTGTGTAAAAAATACGTGAATTTATATATATTTTTTAGTTTCACGCTTTATCTTCTATACTGCTGCACCACGACGTCCTTCTTAGACTGTACTTGCAGTGGCGCAGCAGCTGACTGATAGCGCCTCGATTGTGGGGTCGATCTCACTAGTGGGATTAAATTATTTAAATTTCCTTGCTCTGGTAAAAAAATAGAGCGCGGCGTTGACTTTTGCAACTTAACACGCAAAATCTCTAAATCGGACCAACTGCAACTGTGGGAAAGCGAGTGTCTTTACATTAGGATCCAATTATTATTAGTTATCCTGCTCTATTGTATATATTAAGAATACATACTTCAATTGAATCTATCGATGAATATTTGCTTAAATTTACGAAAGAAATAACTTCCCACATCCTTTTATTTCTAAACTCTTTCTTCTCGAACATATATTTAAATTAGAAAACGCCTAAATTTAAATAACGTTTTCGTTTATTCTAAATATCGTTCGCATTCAAATTTTTCTCACGTTAAGCCTTGACAGCTTTACGTCTTAATGAGAAGGCGATGTCATGATAAATTTCCTCATTAGCATTTTAATTCGCTTTTGAATTTCGTATTGAATGTCTTATTCTATAAATTTAATAGTAATTCTTTTTATTTTATTTTTAATTTATTGATTAACCGAGCCATTAATAATATATGATGATAAAAATGTCAAATGCTCACTAATTGTGGTTATACTTACTTAATTATAGCTTCACGCTGTATCCCGCATACAAAAGTGTAAGCAGAGGGAAACTAATGATAAGACACTTCGTTCCCCACCATCTATTTTTCGAGACATTATGTGATGAATAGCAAAATTGAAAATAATTCCTCTTTACCCAAAATGGGAATCGAACCCGCAATGGTGACAACCATGATAATATGATCTTTACCATCCAATTTAAAAATATATTGCAATTTTTCAAATCACCTAAACTTTAGATCATACAAAGTATACTATTTACTTTACCTAAAAGAAGAATCCATTGACATCCTTCTACAATTTTCACCTACTTTAAATACACTACTTATTTCTAAACGGGACGGTAAAATAAAAATATATTTAAATACATTAATTACCATGACTTGGAATTGAACTCTACAATCTCATATAAAACGGCCCAAGTGGTGATTCAAAATAGCGCCAAAATAAATATATATTCTGGTAATATATTTTTTGCTATATTTCCCCTCCGCATATACATTTACATACATCCTGTTTCAAGAAACTGAATGTGATACTTCTTCTTAATTGTCACTCTCAATTTATATAATTAGGCCACATGTGAGATTTGATCCCGTAGCCGTCGCTGTCGCAGATGGTGTCGATCTCAACTTAGCCGCGAAAGTGTCAATTATCTTCGTACTACTCTGGAGTATACCAGGTTAGACACAGGAAGTCAAGGGTTAAGATACTACTTCTCAGTTTTCAGGACTTTTTATAGATATTGATGAAAAAACGCTATGCTTTAGCTAAGTAGTACGGATTAGTACGCGAGTACGGATTTTTCGACCGTATCCCACGTGTAGCAGGTGGCAAAGAGAATCTAGTATTGAGACACTCCGTTCTCCACTTTCCGACCGAATTTAAGATACTACACGCCAAATTTTTTATTAACAGAGCTCTACGCTCTGACAATTCATCTCTATATTAGTAGATGTAGCAAAACCTTAATATTCTTTTAATAAAACTACGCGGATGGGGAGTAATTTTAAATATTTCATTTTCTCAATTCCCCCAAATGAGGATCAGAACATCTAGTTTATAAACATCGCTGATTGTCCCACTGTGCCACGATAGCCTCTATTGCAGAAAAAATATTTTTAAATTATTGGAATTGTATTCGCACTCATCATCTTCACGCACTTGGCCAACAAGGTATCTATTAATATCACAGCAAATCTAAACAGTGGGTGTTTTGTGCATAAATCTTTACCATATTGTCTCGTGTTGTTATGAAGTGAACATGAAAGCTGAAATCTAATTTAATCTACTTCACATTTGGTTACTCATCGTGACTCAGTAACAAGAGACGCCCTTTCATTCAGCTTGATATTTTGAAATTCTTACTGGTTGCTGATTTAATTTTTGTATTAAATTTACTTTGTATGAGGATGTGGAGTTTGTTTAGTTGATCGCGCCAATCGCAGGAACTATTTCGAATTTGAAAATTACTAAACTAATACAAATAAATGTAATTGCAATAACCTGGGGTTTATAATTTGTCACTTAGTAAAAGTTACGACAAAAAATAAATTGAGCAAAAAAATACCTAACAAATAATAAATAATTTAAAATACAATTTTAAATCACTTTAGAAACGGTAACTGGTTTGATTTGTCTGTTCATAGACAAACTGTTATGTTCATTCATGATTCAATGGGATGCCAACATTAAAAATTTTATTATCTAGGCTACTGAGGTCAGTCGTGACACAGGGGTACAAGTGTGCGATTGTAAACGCGACAGGTTGTGGATTCAATTTTTACTCCAGGATTTTCTGAATCTGGTAACGAAGGCGTGGGTGTGAGTTCCGCCAATCAACACTCAAGGCTTCTAGAATTTAAACATACATATCACGAATATGGTCGACGTATTGATTTTATAATACTAAATCAAAACTAATAAAAAACTAAAAAGAATCCATTGCATACTTCACAAGAGGTAAACAAAAAAGTAATTATCACGACTCGCCCATCTCATAAAACTTAATAAAAATAAAAAAAAACAACAGCTTCTATAGCACCGACATTGTTCCCCTCATTTAAAAGACTGTAGCTATCAGCTAAGAGCATGCTGTGAATGCCTTTGATTAAGCATCGGTGCTTTGAGAGAGTTTAAGATACTTAATATGTATTAGTGCAAACATTTAAGTTTGTATTTATTTATATAACTAATTAGTTAGATGCCATTGTGGAGCAGTGGAGTGAAAGTGTCTGATAAAAATGGTGGTTGTGGGTTCAATTGTCACTCGGAGGAAAAAATATTTTTTGATTATTTTTTTGGTAATAAGACACAGCACGGCGTTTATTTCTCTCATGTCACTCAACACGCAATGTTTAGAAATTTAGGCGAACGAAGTGTCTTAATAAAATTTGGTTGCATTTGTATACCTACCTATATACATGTTAAGCTAAAAAAAAATTGGTTCCATTATGGAGCAGTAGATATAGCGCATGACCATACACGATTAATCCTGTTCTCTGGTAAGACAAAGCGCGGCGTTTAGTTCCGCTCTTACGTATATATCTACTAGGTTCCTCTCCTACCGTGCTATACCCACTAAAGGCGACACTAATTAGTCAAACACCACCGACATTTATTAATTGCTACACAAAGTCGATATCGTTTTTTTGTCGCGTCTCGTACTTGAAGCACGGTGACGTTGGTATAATTTAATTCTGCATTTTTAAGGGAAAGGATATTTGTCGCGTGTAATTAGTTTAATTTTATTGCGGGTGTCTGTTTTAATGTATTACGCGCGTTAGTCACGGGCTCGCGGCCGGGGGCTGGTTCTTAGAAAACTTTGTTTTAATATGGATTTTGTTGCGAGAGTGCGTTAACATAGAGTTTTTTTTTCAATTTTGGAAAAGGTAGAGAATGTACATCGTAGTGGTAAGACACTCTCTTCTCCAAATAATACTTCAAACGACGCTTTGTCTAGTAAAATTAAGTAAATACAAAGTAATTTGAAGCCATCGCGTCATCTTTTTGAATAAATTATATTTTTTATAGCTTCACGCTATATCCCGCGTATAACAGGATAGGTAAGAGTATTAATACACTCCAATTCAAACTTCTGCCAAATTTTCTGATGACAAATTGAGTGACAGATCTCAAATCCGCGCTTTATCTAGTTAGCAAAAAAAATAAAATGAAAACAATTCATTCCCCCGAGCGGAAATCGAAACTACGATCTATACGCTTACAATTGAACCAACCAGCTTAAATTTATCATTTTGTATATTATAATTACAGCATCCTGACGTCCATCGAAATAGCCAAGCGTGAAACGTATTTCATATGCATCTCCTCTTTCCTACAGACACTAATTAGCCTGTACGGGGGCATAGATTAATTGCGGGTAGAGTCATTTCGTAACATTATATCTCGGTGTCGCCATTTTCTTAATTAAATATTATATTATGTTTAAAGTCATACCTTTAGAGCTTATCTTTTTTATGTAGCTTCTAAGTGTGTTAGGAAAATATGTTAATGTGGATTAGTTAATGTACTCAGAGATATAGATTAAGTGTATTTTGCATATAATGTTAAAACACTAAGTTCTCCCTTTCCGATGAGGTCTTGAGATATTGCGTGTTTATTGGCGGAACTCAACGCCGCGCTATGTCCTATTACCAGAGCGAAGAAATGAAAATATGAAATAGTTCATTCGCTGGAGTGGGAATCGTATCACAACAGTCGCGTTTACAGTCACACGCTTGTACCAATATTGTGCTTATTGTGGTCTTTAATAGCGATTTATTTTTATGTGTTAAAATTTGCTTTCGTTCCTTAACATTAAGTTATTTAAAAATGTAATTTAAAAGATGTGGTCCGATCGCGGCGACGATGAAACTCTCATTCGGGAAATCTATCATTTTTAATGCAGCGTTGAGTACCGCCAATCATTGTCCAAAACAGTGTGTTTACAAAGCTAGGTTCTCTCTTCCTACCTTATTATGCGCGAGATACAGCGTCAACCTTCAAAAAATTAACAAAAAAAATAACCCAAAATAAATTCCCAAAACAAATTACATTTCAACACTTGGTTTTGATGAAAACCGCGAAGCTATTAACTCCCATTTATATTTATATATATTTCAACAGGATATGGCGAACTACAGTTGCGTGGCCGAAAACATCGCCGGCAAAAGAATTTCGGAATCAGCCACGCTGACCGTTTATGGTGAGTATCATTAATACATAACTCACTATTTTTGGTGAATTGGTAAAATATAAGTAGATGGTTGTGTATTCAATTTTCACTTTCTCGGAACCTAACGCCGCACTAAGTCTAATTGTTTTATTTGTAAACATTCCTCATGTCTACGTATATTTATATTTTTTTGTGAATATATTTTAATTGTAAGCAAATCCCATGTTAACGGGATTGAACGCCACACTTTTTTATCCAAATTGGCGAAACAAAATGTATACGCTTAGAATACTTTTAGTTTATCAGTTTAAATAAATAAAATACGGCGTTCAACTCCGCCAATATGGATAACGGAGTGATTTTTCACTAGCTCTCTTCCTTTCTTTCTCTTTAACCGACTGCACTAACGGAAAGATGAGTGTAGTTGAAAGCTAGAAACAAGTAATTAATTTTAAGTTCCATGTTTAACACTAATTAAAACGTGAGTATAGTTAAATTATGAACAGGAAAGTGGGTCAAACTGTTGGAATACCAGCTCGTTTTAGCTTATCTTTATATCATGTTATATTTATTATGGTAAAAGGGCTTTATAAAACAATTTAAGAATCAAAATGTTTAGTTAATTATTATCAACCTTTAATAAAAATTTAAAACATAATTTTATGAAATATTTCAATTTCGTCGTTGTGGTAATAAGGTAAAGCGTGGCGTTGAGTTCCGCCTCTTAACACGCAATACCTCCAAAAAACGGCGGGAATTGAAGAACCTTGTAATAATATGGTTATAATACAAGTATATGCTTAATGCGACTATGTCAGGCTATATACGCAATAGTTTTGGGTTCGATCTCCATTTAGGAAAAGAATATTTTTTATTGCCTTGGTAACACAAGCGGAGATCAGTTCCGCTATGTGAGAAATAAAAATTCAAAGATAAAAACAAAATATAAACCAGCGTTTACATATATTTTTTCATTCTATCTAGTCTATATGAAACAATACTCAATACTAAATATCACTAACAAAAGTTCAAGACACTGTCTTATCAGTACTAAGAAACGTTATCAGTAAATAATATTTTACACTTTGCTTCGACCAAAGAGACTCAGATTTATTGTTGTTAGAATAGCTTTAAATGATTTATATAACGTCATAAATAACTAAGGATTATAAGTACGAGTATAGTGCATATCTTTTAGATATAAAGTCTTGGTGCTTTAGATCTCCTATATTTAAGGTTAAAACGTATAAATATTATAGGTGTAAAAGTGTGTGAGGATAGATGTTTGTTCCACTTCCACGCAAAACCTTCTGAACTCTCATACATCAAAATAACATAGAATACCATTTATCAGAAAAAATAGCTGTAATATGACAATAAGTTTAAAAGTGCGTAGAGTTCGCTAGTAGCGTAGCAAAAAGTCTTCAATTTATAGCTTTCTCACTTTGTCATAGCGGGTTTCGAACCCACGCATGTTGGTACCGTCCAAGTGCTCTTAACCACTGAGCTATACGCTATCATCAAGCTACGTTAAAATTCTTATAACATTTTACAATTGTATATATTTCCAAATTTTCGCTGCCTAAAAAAAATTGCTTAGAATCGTCGTTTGGCAAGAGAGTATGTTATTTGTTAAATCTTCTTATATACAGCTTCAAATAAATAAATATTCTTAACTTATTTAAAATGTTATTCCACATGAAAGACAAAATACTTCTTTAGAAATCTTATAAGAATTTAAGACAAAGGTCTTAAAATTCTTTACTGCGTTTCACAGCGTTGAGAACCGAATATATTAACATTAGGTTCCCTCTGCCTATCCAGTAGAATACTATAATTTCAGGCTGTATCAGCGTGAAACAGAAAACAAAACAAATCCTACACAAACAACTATCACTTAACACATACAAACTAAATGACTAATCCCATATAGTACTATCCAACTTATCACCCAATCGTTGCCTAACAAGGTGTCTAACAAGTTTTATTATTTTGCGTATAATTTCAAATTTATCTGACAGGCACCAATTCTCGACGGTGTTTAACGCTCATTTCACCCTTTCTTGTCTGCAATAACTATACTTTACTGGGATCAAAGGGCACGCGAGCCTTGCAATTATGCGCGTGCGCATGGGAGAGTCATTAAAGAGGCGCCCACGATATGTTTTAAATTAACGTCTTGGGTTGTTGTTATCAAAACTTTGTGTTATCTGAAATATGATTTATATGAGTAATCTATGTAATAATGTAATGAATAGGTTATACATATAATTTTTTTTTAGTTATTTATAAGTACATTTTTTTTCTTTTCAGTTGGTAGCTAAAATACAATATTATGGTACAATCGATCAGTGTTGAATGACGTAAATGATTTGAATTTATAGACCTAGATCTCTTTTACATTTTTTAAATAAATATTTTTTCAGTCAAGAGGTTAATATATTGAGGTGGTATCGCTCTCCCTCGCGGTGCAGAGGCACAAGCGTGCGTATGTAAACGCAACAGTTGTGGGTTCAATCCTCACTCAGAGGAATGAAATATTTCATATTCTCATTTCCTCGCTCTGGTAACAAGCCAAAGCGTAGCGGTAAGTTCCGCCACTCAACAGATTCCTCAAGAAATCGGAAAATGGGAAACGGAAGTATCTTAATGTTAAGACATTAACACCTTCTTTCACTTTGACCTTCTCCTCTGCCTACCTCGCAATATCTAAGCGAAAGAGCATGAAATTGTCGTAAATCTTAATAAACAAAACATTTTACAATCATTCCCCGTACAAAACTATGAAATTAAAATTAATTCTTGGTCATAACCAAGTACTCGCTCTTTAATCATTATGCAAGGTTCATACAACTTCTACGATTTCACTTCAAACCTGCCTCCGCTACGAGTAGTGACTGAATCCACGGGAAATACTTTGTTTATTCTGTAAATTCCGTTTTAGTTCTAATTGGAATAGTTCATGTTGGAAACTTTATGGTATAATCGACCTTAACTTCTGTAGTATACGGATTTAGTATTCCACTTGTCTAATTAAGTTAATTACAATGATGGTTTAGTTTGTATTTCAAATTTAATGTTATTAATGTGACCGACGTGGCGCAGGGGGACAGAAGTGCGTCTGTAAACGCTACGGTGGTGCATTGGGTTCAATTTCCACTCGAGGACATAAAATACTTAATATTTATATTTCCTCGCTTCGCTGATCTAATGTGGTAAAGCGCTGGGTTGAGTTTCGGCGCTAAACACGCAATGCTTCGAAAATTTGGCAGAAAGAGAGGAGCGGAAGTGTCGTAATGGGAAACGGAGTGATTTAACTTAGTCTTCTTATATTAACTATGCCAACTATATGCTAGGAACAGGAGCTAAAAAATGTTACTAATAAAATATTGTAGGGCCCAATTAATGATATTATATTAAAATTATTTTCATTTCCTCGTTAAAGTAGATAAATATTACATTAAGTTCCCTCTATTCAGCTATGTGCAAAAATATGTGAAGCTGTTTTTTTTAAATAAAATACGTAAAAGTTGAGTTTAAAATATAAAAAAATCTAAATTTAATTATTAAATACAATTTAACAATCGAATTCCTGACAATTGAAAAAAAAAGAAAGTTGTATCAAATCGTTTTCTCAATTCTAATAAGACAGAAGCGGCGTTTGACACCACCACGCAACATACAATGTCTAGAATTTGGGCGTAAAATAATGAACGGAGTGTCTGATCACTAATTTCTCTCAGCTTATCTAAATTTGCAGGAAAAACTCTGAAATTGTAGCACAGAATATCAACTCAAAGAGCCCACACCCACCTGACATTGCCCACAATATTTTCTCTAAAAACCACAGTTTTTTCACAAAATCTGAAGTAAACCATCCATCAGTTAGTATTTGCGTGACGAAACAACAAACAACGTATAATGTATTTATTTTGAACAAAGCTTATAAAAGGCTTACCGTCGACGCTTAGTTAAGACTTTTAATATTTCAACACGAGTTGTATTTAATTTATAAGATTAATAGTCATGCGATGTATGTAAGGTACTTTGTTACGAAATAATCAGGGAACATTATTTCTAGGAAGTTTTCTACATTTGTACTGTTAAGGTGAACAGGTATTTGTTTGATAAAAAATATTTATGTGCTACTAAAAAAGTTTGGCGTATATCGCCCTTATAATTTTTCAATTTCACACGCGGATTAAACTACTAAGTACCTTAGCTTTAAATATTGTAAAATTATAACTTTTAGTGTAAATTAAATATACATGGGGTTGTAAAACAGGTCATCGGCGCAGTAAATGCGATGGGTGTGGGTTCGATGCCCACTCGGAAAAATTATTATATTTAAAATTATCTTCGTTTCCTCGCTCGACAAAGTAGTCGGAAAATGGATAACGGATTGTCTTTACATTATGCCCTACGCCATTCCCTATTCCTCCAAGTTGGAATCGAATCCACAATCGTCACGTTTACAGTCAATCGCGTCCCACTGTGCCACGACAGCGTCGAATCTACATAATATATATTATAATCTATTACAATAATTACCATATAACTTTTACAAGCTGTTATTATCAAAATTCCATGTAAATACCGAACTTGATATATCGTATGGATCTAAAAACCCCATTAGGCGGATATCTTTATTTATATAATATACAGTTTAATAGTTATCCGAGTTGTAATGGGCAATCAATTTTTATAGTCAAAGGAGCGTCCGTATTTAATCTACGGGTGGTCAGTGGGTACTTGTATGAAATATTAGGATATTGACCACACCTTGACCTATAAAAGTAATTATAAGCTTAAAACTCGCTTGCTAGCTGAAGCAGCTGTGCTTGTGAGTTTTTTTTTGTTTCTGCAGTACGTATTTTGTTTTTTTATTGTTTAGAGGCCAGTCGCAGCGGCACAAAGTGTGACTGTAAACTGGTTGTCGACTGGGTGTCGACTGGTGGTAGGTTCGATTCCTACTCGAGGAGATGAAATATTTACTTAAATTTATATTTCCATTTCTTCGCTCTGGTATCGGAGCATAGCGCGGCGTTGAGTTCTGATACTCAAGAATTCTGCAGAAATTGGGGAACGGAGTGTCTTAACACTAGATTCCCTCTGCCTACCCTGCTGTGTGAGGGATACAGCGTGAAGTTGATTTATTTTTTAATTTTTTAAAGGCAAAATGGTGGCGGTAGGTATTCATATGTAGCTATGAATATCGGACAAATAGACGTTGGGTACTACCCAGACACAAAGGAGCATTTTTGTGACAGACGGACGGAAGTGCGGAAATTACAAAATTAAAAGGGCTTCTTTGAGTGAAACCTAAGATTAAAAAAAGGGTCCCTTAATGTGTTTTATTTATATGAAATTTAGAAATTTTGACCTTCTGTATGAATATATATGTAGGTACATATTTTTAATTTTAATTAAATTTACTATGCGTCTATGTGTTTCATACAAAGATAATAGTTTGAAATGATTATAGCGATATTGATAACCGATAGGACGTCTGACTGTGAGTAAACGACGGTTGTAGGTTCGATTTCCACTTGGGGGAATGAATTATTTTGCTTTGCTCTAGTGACAAGCAAAAGTACCACATTGAAATGAATCAACACGCTTCATCTCGAAAACTAGCAACTAAACAAACAAATCAAATCTAAGTTTTTCTTTTTTGTCAGCTTCACGCTATATCCCACAAACAGCGGCGTAGTGTTAAGACACTCCGTTACCCACTTTCCGCCGAATTCTAGAGGCATTGCGTGTTCAATAGCGGAACTCACCGCCGCGCTTTGCCTCGACACCAGAGCGAAGAAATGGAAATATAAATTTAAATAGACATCATCTCCTCGAATGGGGATCGAACCCACAACCAGTCGATTTAAAAATACCAAACAAAATACAAGAAAATACCTTAACCTAATAAAACCGATTCTAACATCATTTAAAAGAGGACATTCTTTTCATTTTCTAACAAAAAACAAAACGAGCATCAACACTAATTCTAAGGAACACGTGGTGTGGTGTGAAATCTGACAATTTATAACAGTTAACGTAAATGTAGCCCACATTACGTGTAATTTGGGAAAGTATAAGCTATTATACGGCGTTTTTGGAAACATCCTTCGATGGGGTAAATTATGGTAATGTTATTATGAAACAATTCATCGTAATGACCTTCTCGATTTGGAGGGGTTTTTACACTTAAGAAATGTGTGTGAATTAATGCCTTAAATCTTGTAGGTAAAAAAAGAGAGTGTAGCGATTTAAGATATCTAGGAATACATTGCACCAGGTATACTTTGCGGCGTTAAATTCTGCTACCTACTGCATCTTTAGCGGAACCTAACGCTGACCAAATTACTAATAATCACTTACGAATTTTGATGTTTACTATGAAGTTGATTCTTTAATATGAAGTTGATTCTTACTATTTCATATACAAGTGACTTTATATAACCACTAGAGGGCGCGCGCGGCTTCGCCCGCTTATTAGGAGTGAATTCTAAAAAAACCACGTAACACGTGTTCAATAAAATATTTTTAACAGTCTGAATTTAAATTTTTATAAAAATCGGTGGCAATATAAAGATTTTTCCATATAAACTTTTAATCCCTTATTTGAATCCTTAGGGGGTGAATTCTTAAAACCATGGAACACGTGTTCAATGAAATATTTTTAAGAGTCTGAATTTCAAATTTTATAAAAATCGGTACAGATTATTTTTTTTTTCCATACAAACTTTCAACCTCTATTTCATCCCTTTAGGGTTAAAATTTTTCAAATTCCCTTCTTAGTGGATGTCCAGAATATGAAAATAAACATCTGCGCAAATTTCACGTTTCTACCATCAGCGGTTACGGCTCTGCGTGCGTCTTACCTCAGTCAGTCAGCACAAGTCCTTTTATATATATAGATAACATAAAGAAAGTTTTATACAAATTTTAATCTTCATATACAAACCTGATAAAAAAACCATACTACTTTTATCTCCATAACAACAACAACAGCAATAACAACACCATAAACTTTTTAAACAACTTTATTAAAACTTGGAAAGCTTAATTAAATAACTATAAATTGCAAAATTGTTATTCCACCGATTAACATCGAGCGTGGTAAATCACAAATTTCCTAGGCAATTATAGTAAAAGTCGACTCTAGGTCATCTAGGTCACGCGAGGTGGCATGGCTGGACCTAACGTGGATCTGTATGTGCGATATGCGTAATGTCGCGTGCTGAATGCTAGTATTTTTTTTCCTATAGAGTTTCTTTATAGCTTCATTATATTGGATGGTTTCGACAGATATTGGTTTAATGAGGTAAGTATATGAGTACACGGTCATATATTTACCTTATAGACTTACTTAAGTGGTATTTAACACTTAAGACAGAAAAATACTTTTTTTAAAAAAAGTATAAAAAGTTAAAATAGCGGAATTTGAATCCGTGCATTTTGGGAACCATCTAAACTCTATTGAACTATAAGCTTTACTGAAAAAACTAAAACATTACCAAGTACAAGTGTCTGTAGTATATGCGTACTGAAAAAAAGCCAGTCATGGTGGAGAGGTACAAGCGCGCGGAATTGGCTGTGGATTCGATTCCCACTCGAGGAAATGAAGTATTTAATATTTTCATTTTATCGCTCCGGTAAGGAGGCAAAGCGCAGTGTTGCACGCAATGAAAGGGGGAAACGGAAATATCTTAACACTAAGTTTCCACGTCCCTCTAACAAAAGAATATACAATTTAAAATATAAATGATTTGAAAATTATTACAAGCTACAAAAGAAGAGATAAAAAAAATATGCATAAAAAACCAGAGCTAGGTTTATTAATGCCAAAAACAAAAAGAAAGAAATGATTTTGACATTAGATTTAAAAGTTTTGTGAAGCTTAGAAAATATTTAGCGGTACAGCAAATAAAATGTTTATTTGAACATTTCCTCTAAGATATGTTTTGTATATCACCCGTCAGAAACATGACACGACCTACTTATTACTTTCTTTAACTGTACATTAGTTTTGCAAGATTTTCTACGTAGCTCATTTTATGATTATATTATTTTAATATTAAAATTTATATGATTTTTTTATATACAATGATATAGCTGAAATATATGATTTATTGTGAAATATAAAATATTCTTCAATTTAGATAAAACACTAGCGAAATAAAAGTCGTTTAGAACAAATTTTAAATAAACTTTATTTGAAATCTATTCTATACACAATATTTAGACGTTAATAGTTTCACCAAGATAATCCAATCAAGATACTCCATCCTCTGATTTTGGTCAGAATTTCATGCTTTACGTGATGCATGACAGAATTCTGAGGGAACAAAAGAAAATAGTTAGTTTCCCTTTGTAAGAATTGAATCCAAAATCCAAATGTGTTTATACAGTCCCATTGCGCTACGGCGGCTTCAATCCTAAAGAAATTCGAAGAAAAAGCATTTTATATATAAGTATACTTTTTTTTCTTCAAATAAACATATAGGTATATACCTTTAGTATTTGTCGATCTTTCATACGGTTGAACTATGGTAAAAATATGACCTTTTTATAAAAATAAACAGAAAATATACCTAAGAAAATTTTATATCGTTATACCTATTGACTTTTTTCAATCGTGAAAGGCGTGAGGAAACGTAATTTAGGTAAACGATTTTTCAGCCTTTTTACCGTAATCGGAAATCAAATCGTTTTAGTACAAGGAAAATTATATGTACAAAAATATAGAAAAATAACTGAAGGTCTTTGAGATTGATTGAAACTGTATAAACAAGTTACTTTATTGTAATTATTTTTTATAATTAAATAGAGATTTTGTACAAATATGAATTTGAATTAAAATAAATTTATAATGAATTTAAAGTGTTATTCTACTTTGCATTATCTATAGCCAAATGATAATTCTATCTTTCCCTACCTTTGGAAAGAGGAAATTTGTAAAAGTCGCCCCACAGTGATGCTAACAACATAAATAAAGTTGATGAGAACGTATAGCTTAGTGATCAGAGCGCTAGGACAATCTTCCAATAGGCGCGGGTTCAAATATATAAGTAGGATACATTAAAAAAATTCCGCATAGTAGAAGCTGGCAGAAACAACCTAGTGACAAAGCACTTTGTTCTTCGCTTATTACGAGTTAATTGGCGAAAATCAAAACCACGCTTCGTCTAGCAGAGTGGGAAAATGAAAATAAATGGAAAATAGTACCCCTGAGTGGGGATCAAACCCACAACTATATAGCAAATATACTCGCATGTATGTATAAAATATGTAGGATAAAAATCATCAACATAAGATAACATTTTGTATAATTCTAACTAATTCTTAATAAACTTTTATATTTTTTTTTTATTAACCTATTTTTATCTTATTTTCACGCAGTCAACGGAGGCTGGAGTTCCTGGGGCCAGTGGACGCAGTGCCGCTGCAACGGGCGTGTGGCCGGTCAGAAAAGAACCCGTACCTGTACGGAGCCTCATCCGCTGAACGGCGGCGCACCGTGCCAGGGACAGAGTGTTCAGAAGACAGCTGATTGCGTGTTGTGTTCGAGTGGTAAGTTTATATGAAGGTATTCATAAATATTATTCAACTTCACGCTGTATCCTGCATATGAGGTTAGGCAAAGTGAACCTAGATTTAATACGATTTCTACCCAATTTTCGAATACGAGTTTGATATATAAATGAGTGAATTTAAATTTCAATAAGTAAAATTTGAAGCTTAAAAATATGAATTTAATTAATAAAATAATATTTTTTTATCTTCAATACCTAAGTAGCTATATAAATTAACTACATGTATATAAGACTGCAAATTGCGGTCTTCTACTACAAGGTATAAGTACAATTCTGATAAATAAAATTCTATATTAAAAAACCGTACTGGCGCAGCGGCATAACGACTATAGACGCAATAGTAGTGTGTTCGATTCTCAATCGGGAGAATTAATTATTTTCATTTCATTCCTATGGTGACAATTCCACGCGCGGCTTTTCCGCCAACAAAAACTTAATATCTCGAAAGGATGGCAGAATGTACAGAATGGTTTGTCTTAAATATATCCACTTACACAGAAATTTAAAATATCACATGCCACAAACAAAATTGGAACTGGCTACCATCTAAAACATAATAAAACAAACCATTCATCATATACACATAAATAAAAAAAAACGACCACCATCTCTTAAACGCTCCGCTTGAATCATTTCATTACTTTTTGTTTCGGGTCTTCGAACTGTAATACTATTTGAACATAATAGATTTCCTAGTGATTGCCAGTGACAGTATAATTAAGTCGTTTAAAACGCTACGTACCATCAAATATCGTTACGGCCGAATAAATAAACACTTTGTCAAAGGCTATTAATATGTACTGTTATAAAATTTCTAATTAGACAGTGAAAGGTTTGTGACGAGACCCTTGTTCAAATGTTGAACTGTTAACGTGTCGAGGTTTCGTTTTGTTTTAGGTATTTTTTTATATAATAGGCTCTATTTATTATCAAATAGATTGATTGTTTGGTCTGATACGACTAAACTGACGTGGCGTAATGGTACAGCATCTAACTGTGAACGAGATAGTTGTGGGTTCATCTTCCTTTTGAGAGAATTAATTATTTTCATTTCTTTGCTCTGGTACAAAAATAAAATAAGGCTTCGACTAGTATTCAACACGTAATATCTCGAAAATTGGACGGAAAGTGGAGAAAGAAGAATATTGGAGTTGATTTTTTCGAGTTAACCTTTTACATGCTAGATAGTGTAAAGCTAAAACAATCGGAATGTCTTGACACTAAACTCTCTTTGCCTAAGCCGCATGCATGCATTCTATGCAGAGCAAAACGTGAGAAAATGGAAATAGCTCACTCTACCGAATGCAAAACGAGTCCACAACCAACACGTTTTCAGTGAGACGCTTTACCGCTACGACTCCCTAACCATCGTCAATCTAATACTAAAATCATTGTAAACATACACAAATAAGACATACCAAGATTTCCTATTACTACCGAGACAAAACAACAAGAAATAAGAAATCTCCTAAAAATAAATAAAGAACGTACTATATAAATCATTCGTACTATTCAAAGGTCCGAGTCCACATCAGTCGCGAAGTGTACGGCGTAATTACAGTTGTATGAAAGACTTATTAACTCAATCTCTTTGATGGCACCTCTATAATTAGCACGAGGCAGCCCCATGCAATGATTTGATAAATGGATACGGAAAATGGGATATTTGTAATGCTTCTTTATTATGAAAGATCAAAGAGATGTGTTGTGCAGTTCTTTCTGTAAGAAGAGCAATTCGTTATGGTTCCAGCTTGGCTTCTGATATTTTTTTCTTCTTAGCTTTACGTTGTATTTCGCACATATCAAGGTAAGCAGAGGGAAACTGGGGACGTAGTATTAAGATACTGTTCCCAATAGGACACTTCCATGCCCCACATAATTTAATATATTATTCTTAAAAATAAACGAACAACAAATACCTGGAGATATAAGTTTATAGTATATTTTGAGCATTTACATTTATATATGATGTATTTTTTACATTTCTCCGTTTTAATGTCGATTTTTTTAAAAGCTTACAAAGCATACAAATAAGTAACCGTAATAATAATAAATTAAATTCTCTCTTTCTTAATGCTTTCTGAAGACGGATATAACATGGATCTCCAAGTGTATGACAATACACAACAACTGTTGATCGGTAAGTACATTATGTAGATGAGTTTTTATTTGAAAAATGTGTAGTTTTTTTATATATAGTTTTTTTTATTATAAAGAGTACCTACGTATTTTTAAGATTTTATTTATGTCTTTTATAGGTTTTTTTCATATACATTTTTATTAAGTTTCAACTGCTAAGCGTTCCCGAAATGTGCCATAAATAAAATAAAAACAAAATACGACATCAAATTTTCTATATCTCAATCAGATATTGAAAATCATTTACTAGTATGTCCTTTTTCGAAGAACAGCGAAAGAAATTATATATTTATCAAGATTTTTAATTATTTTAAGGTAAAAAGGGCGGTTTAATTAACTTCCACGTACATACATTTGCCCAGTAACATTATTACTTAACCCGACGGATTGACAGTAACATAGAAACAAACATGTCCATCGCTTTGTTCATTTAATAAAATAAGAATTTTATATAAGAAACAAAAAAGATTTACACTCTAAGAAACATAACAATACTACCTATAATCAATTTGACACCTAAGTTAATTCAATCATCCTTTTCACAGCCCTTTATTAAAATTGCCGTATTAGTTTGTTAGTATATTATGTGAAATATTACAAGCTCAATCTAACCCACTTCCTAGTTTCCGATTGAGCTGAAATATGGTAATATAATATGGCAGAAAGTGGAGAAAGGTGTGTTTTAGCACTAGGATCTCTCTCCTGCTATAGATCCGTAAAGCTTAGAAAAATAAAACATAAATAAGAAATAATAATATATATTAGAAAAACTAACAAGCTGTTGATTTTCGCTAATCAACACATAAATGAAGTTGAATTGACACTAGAATTTCCCTAACATCGAATTCTAGAAGAAAGTGACGAACGAATTGCCTAGAATTCCTTTGTGTGCCCTGTTTACCAAAATACCAAATACAAATATTACATATAGAAATAATCAAATATATTGCCCCATTTCAAGCTTATAAAATAGTGTTGTTCACAACTTTTCCATCAAAGTCGAACAGTCAACCTCTATAGAAGCACAAAGCGAGCTCGTATAATGCCCAATTAAAACAAAAGAATACAAAAACCACCCTCACTCCGACATAAAAGATGTTAACATAGTGCACGTGCCCAAATCCTTACAGAGCCCTAATATCTCCAATCTACATCAGGGATTGTCAAATTATGGTACGTTGATTAGATCTATTATGAAGATATTTTTCATTTTTTTGTTTTTATATTTGTTGTTAATAAAACAAATTGCAACGATGAATTCTGCTGCTTATAAAGCAATGTCTTGAATTTCAGCGACAAGTACTATAAAATATATAATACACAAAGATTTAATATGAAATTACATTCCAGCAAATAAAACAAGAGAATAGAAATAACTGAATATATATCTACATAGTTTCAGAAATTTTCTTTTGTTACAAAACCGTACGGGTCAACGTCAAGTTGCCAGATGCTCTATTGCAAAATAGTCATGTGCATATTATTATGTCAAGACTAGGTCAAATCTATTATATACTAGTCTGTTTTAGTTCAGAGATTTTATTTCTATCAATATTTCTATGATTTTATCCAACTAGACCAACTTACATTAATCCAATTTGGATTACTCTTGTCACCAATTCACTTAGCATTGGCAGTGGGTTCGATTACAAGGAAAAAAAAACTATTTTTATTCTTTATTTTAATTTATTTCTTTTAGTATTTCGTAAATTAGTAACATAATGAGAATGACTTAAATTCAAATGAAAAGTGAACAAATAAACAATAAATGTATTGGCTAGATTTTTTTTTATTATTAAAATATAGTAACATTTTTACATACAGCTATATTTCAAAGTAATTATAACTAAAAAAGACAAAACATAATTACAATCAAAACTCACAAAGAAAAAGTTGAACACATCTGGCAAACTATAAAAATCCTGTGGTTTTATATGTAGCCTATAAAACAGCGGCTGGTCACATCAAAGCTTAAGTGTTTCATAGCGATGTTAAAATTACTAAGCAGAAAGTTTGGTAAAGGATTTTTACTACATACTCGTACAGTTATGGCCTTTGAAGAGCATTTGTTAATTGTCCAAGAAGATATTATTTAATGTTTTATACGTTTTTTTAATACATATATTAGCTATACGTTCTATTCCTTGCGGGGTAGTCAAAGACAACCACGAACAAAGATGCGGTCTCTGCATACCTCTTTCACCTCGTCCACTGTCATCAGCCTTTTCACATAATGTGATAAGAAGCCGGCTCTTGCCCTTAGTATCTTTGATAGGATGTCTTTGACCGTCATACGAGGTCTCCCCCCTCTCTCTCTTACTTTGTTTTATATATAACAAGCTTTTATTTTAATTGCCGTCTTAGTATGTGTGTTAGTGTATGTAAAATCGTAAAAGCTCAACTTGACTCTCTTCCCACTGGACTCACATTAAAATTTGGTGTAGAAGTTCAGTTCTGAAATTAACATAAAATTTCATATAATCAATATTGTTGTTAATCGTAATGGCCGTCGCAACATGATCGCGAATTACAACATTTTTACATAACCCACTTACTTTTAATCAATATTTAATTTTAACTAAATAGTACAGATTATTAGGACGATCGTACATTTTACCATTTTTATTATTTTACTATACAGAAGGCATTCCACTAAGAATAAAATAGATAAAAATTAAAATCTATTCATATGTTATTTACCTAATGATTAGAATTTGCTTTTAATGAGTTTTGTCACTCTGTCACTCTGTTTAAATAAAAAATGGAGAACGTAATGTCTTGACTCTAGATTCTCCTTCAATATCCGGGATACAGCAGGAAACTGAAAAAGAATATACTAACCCATCTAATTTGAAGAGCAATATGTACCACAAACTAGACCAACCGGGTAGACAATAAAATCTAATCAACGGCGTTTATTTCAGTGGGACGGGGCATTGTTCATCTAATTGCTAACACATGTCGGTGTCGCACGCACTAACTTATATGGTTATAGCTAAAATATGGGTCTATTCTCATGTGAAATGTATGGAAAATTGAAATATTAATGCTTATTTTGTATTATTGATGTGACAGAATTACTCCGCGTGAGATGATAGGGTAAAAATGAAATTTTAAAAGTTTTTTTTACTGTCTTTTATATTTATAAGTGATGTAGAATAGAATGTTATAATACTAAATATATGTATATTTAATTTAGAAAATTATAAAAGTATAGTTTTATTGGTTGAAATAAAATCTCAATTGAAATATTCACAATCCACCCAGTACGATCTTACTTCCTACCTTTTTTTTACTTTCACGCTGTATATCACACACACCAGGGTAGGTACAGGAAACCTGAGAACTAAGTGTTAAGACACTCCGTTCCTATGATAATAGTTTCATTCCTCATTTTCTGCCGAATTCTGGAAGCATCCATCATTACCAGAACGACTCTCCTAAAAGCAAAGTAATTAATTGTAACAACTTACAAAAAAAAACTTTAGACCTAACCCTACATATTTACGGACATTAGTCTTTCACGCCTAAATTTTTAACCAAGACATTACAAGGCATCACTGTTCCTCCTCTAACGAACCTCGACTGATATATGCATGTGTGCGCCTTAATTAATATCATACAAACACATGTATCTTAATAAATATGAACCGGCTACAGTACGGCTCATTTTATTAGAGTTATGCGATATTATGAAAACCGTGTGAGATATGATTTAATGTAATGGATTAAGTGTGAGAGGATTGCGATTTTGAAAATAAGCTGTAGGAAGTATATTTTAACTTACAGAATTAGTATTATAACACTTCATTTTACGCTTTCCGTCCAAATTCGAGACATTTCTTGTTGAGTGGTGGATCTCGATGTCGCGTTATGTCTTATGCAAGCGAGGAAGTGAAAATTATTATTTTCCGCACAGAAATCGAAGCCACAGGTACATACAAACAGACAAAAAATTAAAAAGTCACTGTTGTCTTCAAGCCCCCTATAATTGTTTTTCTCATATATATTCCATATACAGACAGCAAATTTTTATTTATTCATACGTGGATACTAGAATAATGTTGAAACCCTCCGACGAGACGAAAGCTTACTTTAAGTTTCTTTTTCCTTCAAAAAAAATAGGTAACGGTTGTACCGAGTGAAAAATCAAATCTACGACCATTTATATTCACAAAATCGCCATACGCTCACATCTTGAACACGATTCTCAGGACAAATTCTTATGTCTATTATACGTTTTGTAAGAAAAACGCGTGATTTATCTTTGTAAGGGCCGGAGCGCTCGGCATACTTTAATTTCAATTTATAGTACAATACTTTATGATGTGTTTGTATTTATTTTAAGATAGAATTAATAATATGTAGACGTTGTATCCTTTTTTCCTTTATTTAAATTGCTATTTTGATATTGAAATATAGTTTCTGTTTTCTGTTTATTATAGTATATTGGGTGTACCTTATGGTTTATTAATTTTGTATTTTATTTGTAAGTACAGTTGGAGGTTCAAACATATCATATTATTATATTTGACATATATTGAGACCATCGTGGTACTGCGGCATCCCCGATGGCGGTTCAATTCCCACTCTAGAAAATGAATTATTTTCATATCTTTACTTTAGATGGAAAGTATGGAGAGGATACTTGACATTAAATTTCTTTTACCTACCAGCAGTAGATAACCTAGTAGATGGGAAGCATAAAATTAGGAAGCTAATAATTGAAAATTATTGAAGTATAAGTAAAATTAATAAATTTGCCAGAGCATTATTTGAATCAACACATTTTGCATAACAAGATGGACGCTTGGTCCATCTTCCACTACAAGAAGGTAGCGAAACATCACTCTGTTCTACACTTTCCGTTTGAAAAAGATTATTCAAGAGTAATAGAAAATATTTACAACAAAAAATTTCCACAACTGCGTATTGAATCCATTGCCAATACGATTAAACTTTGATATGGTACTGTTTCAATTTCATTTCATCGATGTAACATTTTATGAAAAAGTTGAAACCTTTTTAAATAATCATATTGCAAGGGAAGTTTAAAAATAATGTAATAAAATAGAATTGATACTAAAACTGTAATCGCCTAAACGGTACAATTGGCCACAATATTATGTACATTTTTTTTTGCGTCACTCCCAATGGGTAATTATAAGAAATGTTCCTTTGCTATTGTTAGCTCTAATACATACGCATATAACACTAAAGCAGAGAACCTAAAGCTAAAAACACTACGGTGTTCGCTTACCGAAACACTGGGAGTTGAGTGGCGCAACTCAACGTCTATCATTTATGAAATTGAACGCACAATCATGTCGTTAACATTTTAAATGAAACTATTTTAACCGGATTAATCGCGTATACTTATTATGTCGTTAACAGTTAAACATTGAGCCACCATAGCGCCAGTAGTGATATACGAAAATAAAAAGCCATATCATATTTTCTAACACCGGAAATTCTCATACATATAATCGAAGCCCACTGTACCTTTTACGAAATTGATACGTTACATCAGCCCATGCAATATTAATACACTAAAACATGCGATTCGACCATTCGCAAATTCGATACACACTAATAATGGAGTATAGACAGACGCGAATAACCATTTCATTTTATATTTATTTGTAAGGAAAAAAATATAAAATTTTACTTTATGTGATAGTTGTTTGGAACAAATGCTTCCAGTAATAGCTTAAGTTAAGAAAACTTTTAAGCTTTAAAAGTTTTAAAAGTATATTAAATCTTTAAAGTATATTATACATTTTTGGTCCGCTTAAACAAATATTATTTAACGTAGGTACAAAAAATGGAAAAAAATTGACTGAAGCCCTTATGGCGCAGTGGGATAGCATCTAATTTAAAGCGCTACAGTGTTGTTGTGTTGGCTTCGATCTCCGATTTGGGAAAATACTTATTTTTATCATCCCGCTCTGTTAGACCTCCTTCCCTTTACGCTTTTTAACACGCAACATCCCGAAAAATGACGAATAACGAAAACTATCGAATAGCGTTTCTTAATACTATATTTCGTTTATGAAACTGAAGAAAAAATAAAAAGCATTTTGCTTTTATTCGGAACAAGTCAAAGCTCTTTGGACAGCGCAATGCGGATTTATAATTAAGGAGACTGATAAGTTATGCGGAACATCGCATATGCATACTGTTCGTGTGTGATCGGGATTAGTACGTATGAATATTGAAAGGTTGTTCAATTGATTATTATAATACTAGTGTTTATTGGCTAGTGGCTTTATCTGAATATGTAAACATTTAAACAAATTTCTCAAAATAGAGAGAGACTGTGAAAATATATTTATAAATTTCTATGACGGACATCTTAAATCTATAAAATTTTTCAAACTTTAATAAAATAATTCTTTTTATTGTAGAATCAAAAATTACTGAAAACTGATCTGAAGAAAACGATGAATAATTAATAAATATTTAAAAAAAATGACCGAGTTAAGCAATGTATATTACCGATATATACGAGTATAATAAGAAGAACCCAGCCTTAATGATCCCGGTTATTTACTGTCTTCAAAATAACTCACCACATTACTTGGTATTTTAATAATTTAAAAATAATATTTAATTTTATTGTTATACCTATTCAATACCCAATGTCTTAAAAATTATGCGAGAAGTGCGGCATGGACTGTATTAACACGAGCTTCCCTCTGTCTACCCTCATAAGATCTAAACTCTCGCATATAGCAGGGCAGGTAGAGGGATATATATTAATATAATAATTTTTTCACCAAAAACTAATCTACAATTTCCTTTACAGCCTCACCAGGTCGATGGGGAGTTTGGACAGAGTGGTCAGTCTGCGGGTCAGACTGCAGACAGACGAGACGTCGCTCCTGTCTGGGAGACGCTTGTTCCGGCGCTCAGGTCCAGCACGCTGACTGTGTGGGCGACTACTGTGGAGTACACGGAGGTAAGTACAGTGAAAATCTATCTATACCCTGTGGTATAGACATAATATCTCCTTGTGGCAGCGCTCACATTAGTTGGATAGAGACCCAACTAATGTGAACGATGCGAGTTGCTATAGCAACGTTTATGTCAAAATAAATCAAATAAATCAGCTTTATTACATACATATTTTATAAAATACAAAAGGGTCATTAAAAACGATCAACAAATAAAATTTTATATTTAAACACTATTAAACAGTTAAGAGTAAATAACAAATATATTGAGCGTAACTACAAGAGAATCTAGTTATAAGAATTGAAATGCTAAATAAAAGCTGTATTCGAAACTATTCTCAAGTTACCCGCAACCCAGTATTGACACAAAGAACATACGATACAATAACAGTCGCCATACATTCTGCTAAAAACTTACACAAGCGTATTTCGAAAGAAACTCGACAAACTCCCATTTATCAGTTTGAGAGAGGAAGTTATCAGATACATCGCAACTCCCGACCGCCATTTCATAAACTTAGCAATTTTACGCTGCTATTTTTCGGAAAACGCAAATAATGGATAAAATGATTTTATATTTTATTTATTTTACTTTTCCGCGTATCTCCACAGGATAAAGATGAGCTTAATGTTACATCTCTCCGTTTCCTTTCTTCAGTTTCATAAATTGCTTTTGTAGCATAAGTTTTTTTTTTTTCAAAAAAGAATCGTCTTTACATTTCTGACGCTCAAATGGAAATACAAATTTAATAAATAACAGTCCAACTCGGATGTATATACCCGCGTCAGCTATGAAACTTTAGGGACACGTTAATTAAGACGTTTCTATGAAAGTATGGGGCTCCGACTAAACAGATGCCATGACTAAAAATATACTTCCTTTTCCGCGCTCATAACTATGAAATGTTACACAGACTGGTCTCTTAACAACGGCTATCGGTAACCCTTACCGACCAATGTAACCTGACCTCTAGTACCTTGGGCATGTAAGAGTAATTTTGTGGGCCAAACAAGTTGATAAGCAGCTTTAAAGCTCCACTTTGGGTGGTCGTAGAAGATTGGAGATAAGAAAATCGGGTGCCGTGACCATCTGGGCGTTATACCGTCTAAATATAGTAGTGATCCTAAAATTTTATGATATACTTACGTAACGTTGACTTTATTGAGTTTTCACCGATGGCTTACGGCGTCATCGCGCTGAGCAACGACACACTAGATATAATAATATACCTATCTACCTTTGTTACCTATATGCTTGTCAAGCATCTATACTTAAATACGTTATTTTTCAAGTTGAACTAACACCAACGTAAATAGATTTCCATATTTTTTACATTTCTTTTTTTTAGATTCACGATTTATCCCTAGAGGAGTAGCTAGAGAGAAAATGTAGCGTTAGGTTCTACAGTCTCTGCATACTTATTTCACCTCATCCACTATTATTAACATCTTCATGTATACTCTCCGCACTCCACATGGTCTTTACCTTCCCCTGTCTATTTTACCACTCTTCCTTCATAAATATTTTTTATAATTCTTCTTTCAGCACTCATTTTTTTGATATGCCCAAGCCACTTGAGCACGTTGTTCTTCAGCTAATACGACTCCGCATATTCTACGAAGATATCGCTTCTCCACGGCATTCATCTTTCTTTCATTCTTCTTCTGTAATACCCACGTTTCGCTGCCATATAACAGCGTGTTAAGCTAAGGTTCCATTACCTCTGTTACTGGCAGCATCACGCCCTAGTAGTATTACAATATAGATAATAGTTTCTTATAGTTATGACGTTCCCTTAGAGATTTTGTATACTAAATGGAAAAATAAATTATTTTATTAAAACCATTGTGTACAGTGAGCCATATCTAAATACTCGCTTTAATTTATTTTACTTCGCTTCGCTTGTTTAGCTTCACAATAAGCAGAGTAATGCGACACTCCGTTTTCCACTTTCCACGCATTGTAGTATTAAAGCGGAGAAATTAAAAAATATATCAAGATATGATGAAAATACAAAGCATTTACACCATGCAAAATCAGTCTATCTGTACGAAAAAGAAAGCACATATTTTCACTTGATTTTATTACAGCCGGTATAAAGTGAAGGCTCATTTAAAAACAAATGGATCTTTTATTTGCGTAGTTAGCGAGTGCCAACAAGGCTTATTTATGTAATTTCACTAGCGTTTCCCATATAAATGCAAACAATTTGTGCCTCGAACTGGCTTTATTATGAGTCATGTTTTAGTTTAAGCATTTTTTTTTATTTTATGAATTCATATCCAAGTCCATTTGCTCGTTTAAATAGTTTGTTTTTTGAACACCTTTATTTTTATCGTCTTTTAGTAGAACCTATTTGTTTTGGTCTTTTGGAAAATTTGCATTTCGCTTAACTCTTGATATTTTTTTTCCTATTTTTTTACTCTATGTGTAATCGTATATCGTAAACATAGCCGTAATATGTAATGTATGTGTCTGACTCTGCAGCTATCGCTACAGTTCTGAGTTAAAACCGTCGTACGTCGTCGTCGTAACATTATTTCGCTACTGGTTAGGTAAAACTATCTCCTTTATAAACTTTTAATATTTCCTTACTGATTTACGATATTATACATAAATATACTAAAATTATACGTATAAAATTTAGTAAATAATACCTTTTACTTAATAAATTATAATATTTATATATTAAGAATTGGATCATTCTGAAGCAAGTAAAGCTTTAAGTTTAAGCTTCGTGGGACTTTAATCGCGACGGTTGTGAGTACGATTGTCACTCCGGGGAAAAAAATATCATAGTTTTATGTTGTCGTTCTGGTAACGAGACTAAGCGCGGCATTTAGTTCCCCCATTCCGCCAAAGGAAGTGTCTTAATTGGGAACTTAGATAATAATCAATCAGCTTCACGCTGTATCCCGCACACAGCAGGGTAGGCAGAGAGCCTAGTGTTAAGACACTCCGTTCCCCACTTTCTGCCGAAGGGAACTTAGATATTTAAAAAATATCTTTACATATTAATTACTATTACTAATAAAATCAAACAACTTATTAAGCTTACGTACACAGCAGGGTAGGCAGATGGAACCTAGTTTTGGGATACTCCCACGTTCCCCACTGTCCACCTAATTTTGGAGTCACTGCGCGTTGAGTGTCGGAACTCAAGTGGGGATTGAACCCACAACCAATCGCGCTTTGTGCCCATGCCCGCCACAATGGCCCTCAATTACTATTGTACATTAACATCTAATGATAAAATTTCTCTTGATATAAATACCAAACTTTCGATTAAGTTATATTTTCATTAACAATCGCTCTAGGCCAATATTAAATTATTTCTCTATATTTTATTTATAATATCGATAAATCATCTATGACTCCAGTTTTCAATTTCCTATTCTGTTTATCGAGCATTTTGATAAATAGCCCCCGGCAACCAATGTTGGGTACCATACAAACGCTTTCTTTCACGCTTAATAAATTTGCAATCTGACATATTTGCTTATAAATTCCCTTTTTTGTTTATCTATTGTTTATATATAAATGTATAAATTTGTGGCTCTAAGCGTGTTTTTCTTTGTTCTTAATTTTTTAGGGTTCCGTACCTTTTAAAGAAAAAAAGGAACCCTTATAATATCTCTTATAATATCTCTCTGTTGTTCGTCCGGCTATCTATCTGTCTATAACCATTATCTCAGGAACTCTATTAGATATCGAGCTGAAATTCAAACCATATACTCAGATCTGCGATCCCTTGATTTCCTGAAAAACTTGTATTTCTACTCAAAAAAAGATATAGCCGTTTATATCGCAAAGAACGCATTTTTTGATACTATAAAGGAAATTACAATTAGTACTTTCGTTTGACCTAGAATTATGAAATTTGGCAGCTAACCTTATAGAGAAGGTACATGAAAATTTTGACAATAGTTCTGAAAATTCACTTATTTGTTTCTAATATTAATCCGCAATATATATTTAGGACTAGTCGTCGCCCACAGCTTCATTTACATGGACTTTACCACGTCACGGGAATTCCCGTTTTTCCCGCTTCAGTGCGGATTTCAAGAAATCCACTCATACTCACGTCACTTACTCTTTGCGAGTGGAGCGGACTCATTAAGGACAACGTTGAACTCGCAAGAGTAAGCTGCATATTTGTATTTCCACTAATAAATAGTCAGGTGCAAAGGACTGAGCGAGCAGAAAGGGTTGAAATGAACTCGCCTTATTCCAGATCCTAATTACAAAATACAAAACTCTTTGTTTGTGGAAATGTATTCCTATTTTATTTAAAAGGGGACCATTCCACCTAAGCATTACCCACTCATTTCTCTTTCGAGGTGGTAACAGGGCTTAACCTAAATATGTACATGCCAAATTTTAACTTTCAAAGTGTAGTAGTTTCGTCTATGTGTTGTCTGTCAATCGAAAATATTAATTATCTCACGTATCATGTAGATTTGAATATTTGACTTAGATGAAAATATTTGAAAGAGTAAAATTTATTATACAGATGTTTTTGCCACCAGCTTCTTATGAAATATGCATAACGGGAAGTCTTACCAAATTATATATTTACAAGAAACCAATACCAATTTCGTTTGAGGTTGACGGTTGCCGTAAAATTTCGTTTTACGCCGATCAATTTTCGTATTTCTAATAATATAGCATATGTATAAACATAAAACTGAAACCGTCGACGCGTAGGGGCACAAGCCTGTAACTGTAAGCCCGACTGTTGTGGGTTCGATTCATGCACTCAGAAATGAAATATTTAATCATTTATTTTCCTCTCTCTGATAACGAAGCAAAGCGTGTTTTGAGTTCTGCCACTCATCACGCAATGCCTCAAAAATTCGGCTTTTTTCCTTAAAAGGTGAGGAACTCTAAAAAGAACTTAAGACTATCGCAGTTACTCATGACTGAGTGGCCTATGACTCGGCCAAAACACATTTATAATCCTATAGAAAAATGCCCAAAAACTCAATTTCAAACAAAACATAACTCTAACCTACTTCTATTGATCAAATCTTTTCATTTTCCTATGAAAAGTAACGCGGTCAGTAGCATCTATCTAATATAGGTAATACAAACCACATTAAAGGTGAACACGAAGACCATGGGAAGACCGTTCATTTACACCGAGGGCCCTTCATTAGCCTAATTGCGTTCACAAAGGGGAAATGTGTTTTATAGCCACTTTCATCTTTTGTTGCCTAAACATCGAATAGTGGTACGATTGTGTCGTAACTGTTCGTGTATTGAATTTGGATTGTTGATACGTTTTTAATTTCTCATAAACAATGGTTGTTGAGCGTTTTTAGATTCTTTTAATTGGTGGAACTGTATTGTTGTATAATTTTGTATAACCAATCGTTCATGTTAAAATTAGAAAGCCTATTTACTAAAGTTAGTAAGCCCATGTTTATTACCATGTCACAGAGAGACAGCCTAGAGGACTAAATTATTATAATTTCACTACTCTGACAAAACAAAATGAGGCGTAAAGATCCACCACTTAACACTGTCTTTATTTTAGACGGAAAGTAAAGAAAGGAGTTTCTTGAATCTAGGTTCTCTTTTCTTCTTACCCAGCTATACAAGTAAGTCGTGAAACTACAGAAAACAATTATCAATATACCCACCTTCCAACGCACTCTAAATTCTTAAAATCTCATATATTTTATTTTCACTATAAATTTAATTCAAAATAGATACCGTTCATGTTTCTTAAATGTAAATTGATTACTTGTAAATCTTCTCAATGGGTATTGAAAAGACCATCTATCTCGGTAAAGCGGTTAACATAACTTTCTTTTTAAAGGTGAACAAAGCTGACAATAAAATGGAAATGCCCAACATTGAATACGCAACAGATTCTTTATTGATATATTGTTAATAATTCTACATAAGGTATTTTTACGTGAGAATAAGTATTTCTTTTTGATAAAATGAACGGCTGTAATATTGTATAGTATCGTTTAAAGTAAACGTAGATTTTTTCTAGAAATATTTTAGTAATATATCGGAACTTTTAATGCACTATAAAATTCTTATAAAGTATCACTCTGTTCTCTACTGTACCCTTTCTTTATTTTGTTTTTTAATGTAACTACATTTAGAAATGCTTAGAATAAATACAAATATTATCATTTATAAACGATTCAAATGTACAACTATATATTTTAGTCAAATATTTTAAAAATATACCATGACATTTTTTAATCCTATCAAAAACCTTTAATCTAAAAAATAAAACAAATTTGTATATATTTTGTTTCAAACTATAATCATATCAATCTAACACGACATCGAACTGTATAAAAACAAAAAAGGCCCCAAAACTACACACACGTATTGACAAAAACAACCATAAATAAACTAAAAAAGACCTTCGAAATGTACAAGTTTATTTGAGAAACCAAATTGAATCGACAAACTTTTTTCCATAGTAAATAAGTTTGGAATATACGATGCATTCTCATTACGCGAGGTGGGCTCTGTAAATGATTTGTAGTGATCGAGAGCTCAGCGGGCGGTTGCGAAATGCATTTACACTTGCTTTTGTATGAAACAAACATTATATTAACAGGCTATAGGACTATATTCGAATGACCAGAGAGGCTTTAATTCGCCTATAGCTAAGCGACACATTCGTAGGTATCGATAGTCCTGTATCTCACATCTCCGACGGTTGGCACTAACAAATGTTCACAGTGTACAAATTTCAACGCAACCCTAGATTGGGTCAGCGGGGTGCTATAGTACCCTATTGACTTTTTATTATTAATTTTATAGAAGGATATATTGTTGTGTATTTTTGAAGATTGATGTTGTGATTGGGGTGTTTTGATTTGAGTTTAAGAGTTTGTGGGATCTCACGCAGATGTTATTTTTTAATATTAATAATTTTATTTTATAATAACTGTAAAAACCCTTAGTCTTGTAATATCTAAAGCCATTGTATTAATATTATGATATTTCTGATTTAATGATCCATGAGTTATAATGTAGATATCCATTATAATCTAGATTTTTCTGTGGTTTAAAAACTGCAAGATTATAGAATTTAATGAACACGTTAGTAATATCATAGTTTGTCATACATACACAATTAAAATGATTACATAAACAAAAAACACGGAAACTAAGGTTTTAATACAACTTTTGCAAAGTTAAATTAAATTTTATCTCTGAAACATGAAAAGATATGAAAACAGCCACTTCATTAGTATGCAGTCTTGAGAGTCACTTGTGTCCAGCACGTGTGTTCTTAAACACTAAGCTGTCAAGGGTTAATCGGATAAGGACGTATCACATGCAAATTAATTCTAGCGTCGTCAAAGTTTTATGATATTTCACTTTATGACTATAAGTAGCGGATGTATGATTTATGGTAATAAATAAGCTCATAAAATGTATGTATGCAGGACTGTAGGTAGGTATATAAACGCGGAAACTAGTTTGTTAGATTTATAGGTTATGATAAAGTGCGGTCACAAGTACAGTAGCGAGTGCTTGAATTTATTTAAATAGACCGCTGCTATACGCTTACTAAGTTAATATCATTTTGTTTAGAATTCTTTTAAATAAATAATAATATTATATATTATTTTACAATACAATTATATTTTGAAATATTTAGAATATCGAAATTTTAACGTCCATGACAACACATTGTATATGAAGGAATATATTCGATTTGATGTTCTGGGATAGAATCTCATTAAGCTCCCAGTAGGAATAGATTAATTATTTATGTCTACTGTAATTTAAAAAAAAATATGAAAAACTAGGGACAAAATAAGAAGAATATTGATGTTTATATTTTCTTTATTGATATTTTTATTTTTACTGTTTTGAAAATCAACAATAACTCGAAAATTCGGTGGAAAATGGGAAACGAAGGTATCGTTATGAGAACGGAGTGTCTGGAACTGGGAACCTAGTGTTAACTAAATTCCCAGTTCCCTTTGACTACCCTACTATTATCTGTTGACTTAATGTATCTCCTGCATATGGGAGGGCAGAAAAAAAAAAAAATTGTACAGGAGACTCTGCTCTTCATTTTCCCATTTTTCAGTGTTATTACGTGTTAAGTAGCGGAACCCAGCTGTGCACAAATTTTATAAATGTAATTTATTTTATTAATCGTTTTTCAAACATAGAAAAACAAGAAATCATTAATTTAATACCGCAACATGACAAGTACCATAAATTTGGAACACTTTTGTATAATAATTTATAAAGCAACGATACAGATAAACAAGATAAAATACAGTGTAGGTCTAAAATGTAACATAATATTACTTACTGTGGGTAGGTATTAGTGGGTACCTTCATAGCTTAAGTCTTTAGCAAATAAAAACAGAGAATTTAGAACACACTGTTCTACACTTTTATTATATTTTATAGGCGTGTTAGATGTACCTACATATGTGATTGTGATGTCTCGCGAGCTCTACTTGACCCACTTCCTGTTGTCCGATTTGGCTGAAATTTGTATTACAACTTCATTTCTAATGACAAATTAAGTTAATAATCTAATATATTATTTTTAATCCAAAATAACTGCTGCAACAAAATGGCGTATTACAACTTTTTGCAAAATCCAACCAATAAGGTTATCTATCAAATGAAAGGCATTGATTTGTAAAATACGATACACCATGAAAAAGATCCAGATTTAAAAAAAAAGCTTATTTAATTTATATTTCTTTCCTTAGCCAGATTCGTATCCACTACGTACAATCATGCGTCAAACTGAGCCACGATACCGTATAATAATAAATATTAATAGAACTAAGTGTTATTTACTATCGGTATTTACGGCAAGTGGCTGGAAGTCATTAAAATAAACTATCGTAATCTCAATGCAACAGATATATATAATATGTTATAAGTTATATATTACAGGCGTGTTTTAAATTTTAATGTTTCCAATGTTTATGTATGGGTTTTAGAGATATTAACTTGACAGTTGAGTGTCGTTGCAATGATTTGTGATATGGTTCACTTTGAAAGACTGGGAGTATGATGTTATTTGACTGCTATGTTTCAATTTCATTTTTTTTTGTTTTATTTATAACTTAATACTTAAATATCTATTTTGAATGGTAAATATTTTGAATGTAGAGAATTAGAAGATACAATTTCTTTCCAAAAACTAATCATTTGACCTGGACTATAAATATATATATTATAGTTCATATTGTCGTTTAAATCGTGTTTATTTCTAAATTGCCAAGATTATTAAGTCAGTCTCATAAGTCAATATACGTTTGTAAAAAAAATAAAAAACTTCGTTAAAATTTTTATTTGTTAAAAATATTTTTTCTAACTTTCACACAAAAGTGAAATAATACTTTGAATATGTTTAAAAAATATAAAAGATTTTATGTTTTTGTGCTTATTTTTTTACCCTTGAAATATATTATAAATATTTATTATTTCTTATAATATAACCTATTATGTGCAACTTAAAATATGTAGTCCAATGCAATTCTTGTATCAGATAGAAAAACAGTTGTTCATACATTCAATGCAAAACACAAGTTCATACAACGACATACATAACTCTATAATCGATTTAAAATAACATGTTTAATTTATATTTATTTATAAATTGCAATGTTTCTATTACCTATAAAAACTTCCTATGTCAACCGTTTAATAGTTTTGTATATATTAATAAAAATAAGGGCAACTAAAACATTTATCCTCTAATACGAGTATAATATACACGTATGCTATGTGTATATATAATATTAAAGAAATGTCTATATTTAAAATATTACTTCCATAGAGACACTTTTTTAAGCTTCACGGTGTATTCCGCACATAGCATAGTAGGCAGAGGGAACTTGGTGGTAAGACATTCCGTTCCAATTAAGACACTTATGTTCCCCAGTTTCCGCCGAATTCTGGAGGCATTGCATGTCGATTAGCGAAACTCAACTCCGCACTATGAAGTGCAGCATTCCTCCACTCCATCATGATGAACGACTCGTGATTAAGAAATACTATGATCTCCTTAAACTAAATGCGGCGTTGAGTTCCGCCACTCAATCAAAGATTTAAGCTATTATGGAAAACATAACAACTTTATTAAATTCAGGTGAAGTGAAGATTCGCAACCAGTTAAATATTATAAAATACCGTCGTCGCCCACAACTTTGTATGATCTGTTTAAGTATATTTTAAAATGTGAAATTAAAAAATTAATTTTAACCTTGTCCCGTAAGAATTTCGATAGATCTTTTATAAGTGTTCCACTACACTGTCTACATACAAATTTCAACTTTCTAATACCAATATTTTCGTGTATGCGTTGTCTGTCAGTCACTCAGCAAAGGAATGAAAGATTTTTTTATATACATATATCGATATATTATACAAAGTAAAAGAAAAATGTACTTACAAGCTAGAGCCATATAGGCCAGACGTGGTGTGAGTTTTAATGTATCGGATCTACATTTACTATAAGTGGACCGAGTTTTAGTCTTCATAAATTTTTATGAGACTACATGAATACGTAGTTGTAAATCTAAAACTTAATGCTTTATAAGACCTTCGAGTTCTGTCATTGTTCATTTTCGGTTCGACGTAAGCTTCTTGGTCGTATGTAAATATATGTATATCTTCACATTGTATCCCGCTTAAAACTTGAGCCTTACATATTAAGTGATGGAACTCAACGCCGCACTTTGTCTTGTGTTATCAGAGCGAGAAAGTAAAACTAGCTCATCGCTTCGAATGGGAATCGATAAGGTGTTTACATTCATACTCTGGATATAATATGTAAACTAAATGTGTATATGTATAACTATATCATAATATCCATACTCTTGTCAAAGGAATTATTATTGAAATATTCCTGCATATAAAAAAATGATTAATAAAAAATAAAAATTTTCTATTTCCAAAACGACAACAACAATTTGCTTATTCACAGAGCACATTTAAAAAAATTAAAAAAATAAAAGTTTGCACATGCACCATACATTTAGAACTATCTGCAGGCACTATGTGGGGCACACGTGGTGCGAGTGACAATGTATCGAATCTATATCTTATACTAGGATGTAGAGTTGTGGCCTTTATGAATATATATCAATAGTAATATTTTATCTTTTTATATTATAAAAAAGTGTTTTATGGTGCAATAGATCTGATTATAAACGCGATAGTTAGTAGTAGGCGACTGGGCTTAGTTCGGAAATGGAGTGTCTTAATACAAGGTTCCCAGGTCCCCTCAGCATCCACTCTAACAAGACAAACTGCGGCGTTCACACACGAAATAAACAATTACTCTAATGATGCATCACACGTTTATCAGAATATCTTGACATTAGCTTAACATGCTAAATGCGGGCTAAAACGTGAAGCTGTAAAACAAGGTATTGTTGAGTATTAATAAGACGATTCGGTTTTCCGTAATTGCCGTAGTGCAATGCTGATATGAATTTAAAAAAAATAATATAATGAAAATGAGACTACAAAATGAATACCATTTATAGGTTAACGACTTTTCCTTTCAATAATAAAAATATTAAATGAACGTAATGGGACTCGAACCCTCGCCTCTTGGAACAGGTTCGCTCTACTATTAAGCCATACGTTATTATCCAGCTACGATATAGTATAATCTAAGCATCTTAAGTGATTAAAAATAAATTAATTAACGAAATTAGATATCACGACACTATAAGTAATTCTAATTGAACAATTAACTTTAACCGAGTCACGATAACTGCCTCAACAGAATTCCAAAGAAACTTTTAAAGCGAAATTACTGATCTATAATAATTTGTTTTAATCACCTTACATCTGATTTTATTATATGATAAAAGAAAAAGGGAATATTAAAAAAAAAGCGCCAAGTAAAAGCTTTTTTAATTACCCAGCATCGATTCTCAGATCTTTATCGAAGTGAATGAGACAGCTTCATCGTAACTCTTGATTGGTCGAAGAGATAATTTTGGGTCGAGATACTTTAATCTATAAATTTTGTCCTCGTAATTGAACGTAATGGAATCGTATGGGCCCTCAGGTATTTTAAAAGTTACGATTTTAATTCGAGATAAAGGTGGATAAATGCAGTGAGTTTTCTAGATAGGTGTTTTGTCTTTGTAAATATATTTTTTATAGCTTTACGCTATATCGTGCTTATAGCAGAAAAGGCAGAGGAAAATGGGAGTGTTGAGATATTTCGTTCCTCACTTTTCGTACAATTTTCACAATTTTGTTTGGGTTTTTTTATGCAATTAAAGTGTTTAACCGCGCTTCATATTACTGGCTAGACAGTGTAAGCGGAAATATTTTTCAATACAAATGTTCCCCAGTGAATGGAATCGAACCATCTACCAACACGTACTAAATCATTATCAATATTTCCTCTATTTTGTAACAATTAAGTTAGTCGTTAAAGAAAGTTGCGTTACAAAAACTTGTGAACGGACGTGAGTAGAATTTTGTCTTTGCCGAAAACGACGTGCACATCTCAAAAACACTTACGAAACTAATAAAATTCTCAACAAACAAAAGCACCCAGCTACCTTTCTCAGTACAAAATTACCCAAAAAAAAATGTGTGGTTATAAGTCCACCGCGTCCAATCGTAAAGTTCGGAGACGATGACATAAATAATATTAAAAGTTGCCAGAAACTCAATGCCTATTTCATTTGTAAGCAATAAAAACCGACGTGGAGCTTTCGGCTCGAAAGCTCTGTATTTACCGATATTGCACCTTAAATTTTAGGCCCAACGACTCTTGTCCTTGCTTCGAAATATTTCGTTATTTCGGTACACACTTTACGGCCGACTCGTAAAATGTTAAAAGCTCATCATACAGGTGTATCTGTTATAATAACATTTTTAATTCGCTGTAAATGGAATAAGCTCTCCATTTGGTAGTGATGGTAAAATGTCTTTTTTTTATAACTTGTTAACCTTTTGTGCACCGAGCTAGATTTTTATCTAAAGATTAGCCTAAATTTAATAGTACTATTAAATTATTAAAATCATTTACATGAATTTTACAATGTACTGAGCGCTTGATTTTTTTTATACAGAACACTGGTTCACTCCTCCTTTATATTTGTGAATTTTTAGACCTGAAATGAAAAATTCCGTTTCACTTGGTTACCGTCTGAATTACGAAAATTCTTTTTTTTGTGTTTGTTGTAGCCTAACCTACTCTTATGTCAAAAATCAGCTTTCAATACTCGTTGGTATAGTCTGTGTATTGTCTGCCAGTCACTCAGCTTCACATTGTAATACGTACATAGCAGTGGGAACCTGGGAATCTAGTTTTAAGACAACTTTTTTTAAATCATGTTGCGTGGCGGTACTCAACGCCTCGCTATGTCTCGTTACCACAGCGAGGAAAAAAAAATTATCATTTCCCCGAGCGAGTATCGAAACCCATAACCACTGCGTTTACAGTCACACGCTGCGCCACAACGGCCCAGTATATATATATATATATATATATATATACTTCATTATTCAAATATACTTACTCGATCTTGAGGTGTGGAAAAAGTGTATAACTGTTCGTTTGATAGTTATTAAATTTTCAGTCTGGGAATTATGGTAATATTTTAGAATATCTAAAAGGTAACCTAAATATATTTCTTGGAGAAAGTCTTAATTATATTTTTAGTACAAAAAAAACTTAGAACGAATCGCGATCGCATCAAAAGTTTGGAGGTTTTGTTGGAGTAACTTAGTAATTTATGCGGCCTTTGTCAAGTTTAGGAACGTTCCGCGAATGAAATACTGCGCGAGTCGACCGTCTTAGAGCAAATCCAAACATAAACGTTGAGACCGCGCTAGAAGATTTTTATACCGATTACAAATTAAAAAAGATTTAACTGGCGGCCATAATTTGAAAGTTTCGTTGAAACTGTTTTATTTTTTTTATGTTTTTTTTTTCTGTTGCGTTTTTGTATACAATTTCAAACTGTCAAATAATTTATTTTCTTAAGAATTTATTAAGTTATAGAAGATACAACACATGCAAATAAATGTTTGTTCATAATATTGGGGCCATCGTGGCTCAATGGGACAGTGATTCACTGTTAATACGTAAGTTATGGGTTCAATCCACACTCCGCTAAAGTTCCAGAAGACAATGTGCGGCGTAGTGTTTCTTCACTTAACACCCAGTTTCGAATTCGGAAGGAAAGAAATAATATTAAAAAAATATTCTCAAAAATATTTGTCTTGATTGTATATTCTACCAACTATACAAATCTATCCACTTCAGTAATAAGCTGCGATGTATTTCCTTAAGCGAAAAAATAATAATTCACTTAATGTATAATATAATAAAGAATAATTAATTATTTTAGGTCAAACCAAAAATGTTTTGGCGTCAGATTAATTGAATACTGTTGACTTTTAAGAAGGCATATTTTACTGGTCATTAGCTTTCGGCTTGTTGTTGTTTGTGAAATTTTAAAAGTAAATAAATTTTGTTTTTCGTTCAACATTTCTGGATTGAAAAATAAACGCGATTCTGTTTGAAGGACTTGTATCAAGAATTCAAGTCCTTTATGTTAGAGATCGCCGTGACGCAGTGGCATAGCGTCTGACTATACGTGACGATTGTGAATTCGATTATTTTTATTTCATCATTTTCCTCTGGTAAGAAATTGGGGGAAAAGAGTATCTGAGTATCTTAACACTAGGTTGAGGCCGGTCGTAGCGCAGCGGCACGAGGTGTGACTGCTAAACCGACTGGTTGTGGGTTCGATCCCCACTCGAGGAGATGAAATATTTACTTAAATTTATATTTCCATTTCTTCGCTCTGGTGTCGAGGTTAAGCGCGGCGTTGAGTTCTGCCACTCAACACGCAATGCCTCCAGAATTCGGCAGAAAGTGGGGAACGGAGTGTCTTAACTCTAGGTTCCCTCTGCCTACCCTGCTGTGTGCGGGATATAGCGTGACGCTAATTTAATTTAATTTAATTTTTTTAACACTAGGTTCCTTCTGAATACCTTGCAGTATGCGAAATATAGCAAGAAGCAATTTTTTGAACCCACAATTTTTTGAACACTTCTGCAATTCTCGAGACTTAATATAAATTTATCTCCAACAGTGGCCGCTCATAGTGACATACCACTGTATATTGGCATCGCGGTAGCAGTCGTCGTGTTCCTGGCCGGCGCCGCTGTGGTGTACAAGTTGCTGCAGAGAAAAACTAGAGATCATTCACTCTACACTATGACTAGGACTGGTAAGTTGGTTTAGATATTATTTTACTATTTTTATCTTCATATAGAATATTCGAAAACCATGCAGTTTTCGAATATTCGTAACATTATGTTATTTAAATATGTGAACACTAAAAATATATTCTTTCAACATGGTTTTGTTAAGCTGAAAAAGTAACTGTTAGGTATTTACTGTTTCGGTGCCATTGTACCGCATAAATAAATTAGTTGAAAAAATATTTTACTCACCCTAGACGCAAGAAAAAGTGCGGCGTTGAGTTTCACCGCTCAACATGCAAATCTCTAAAATTTGATGGTGCGTAGAGAAATTTATGTCTTAACACTAGGGTTTTATTCTGGCCATTTTGCTATATGCGGAATATAGCTTGAAGCTAAAATATTAAATTAATTTGTTAATTCATTTTTTTTCCAAACAGATTTCCAACCGGAAATGTATCCAACGGTGGAGAAGCAGTCACTATCGTTAGCACCCGATCTCATGCAGCACAGACCTCCAAGATACGAGCATCCTCAACCAGATCCTAGAACGGAACACCATTACGATGTCCCACATTTAACTAACAGGTAAATTGCAGTTTCTTCTTCACTTTTACCTTAAATTTTACCAATGCTATAAAGATAAACATTTTACTATAGATAAATCTCATATTATATATTGGGTCCTTCTTTACCTATTGTAAGCAACGAAATTTTAGATTTCATAATATATTACGTTTTCTAGTTTCATTAATAAAAATTGGGTCCGAAAAATCATAGAATACAGTGTGTGCATTTGAGACTCATTTCTTTTATTTTCTCGAATCTACATCTAATATTGTCACACGTGACAACTGCGCGACGATGCTCTCGAATATATATATATTTTTTTATTCTTCGTACTTTTTCCCCCCTACTAGAAAATGCAGAGAAAATCTAATATCAAGACTTTCTATTCTGCACTTTACGCCTGAACTTGACATACTGCGTGTTGTGTATTTGCGGAACTCAACGCCGCCCTTTATTTACAGTCACACGTTGTCCTATCTAGCCAACATAAATCTTTAAATATAAAACAAAATATATAAAACCCAATTTCTCCCCAGTTATGCATCACCTGTCGACCATCAAGTAACTCCGTGCGCCTCGAGCAAGGGCCAAAGTGATGAATACGACAGCAAACCGTACACTGAATCGGAGCATTCAGCTTCTAGTTGTTTTACTAGCTGTAAGTATTTATAACTAAAAGTGCAATTATGTTGTCTTTCTCATAAATATAATGAAAATCTGCTTAAGTAAGTGGAGATTCGATTTATTTATTTTATGTGATAGAGTAAAATTGATTTGTATTAACTAAATTTATTTGAAATACATATTTATTTTTAGGCCACGCACTATATTATAAGCATAAATGCGACTAGTTGTGGGTCAATTCCCACTCGAAGAAATAATTTAATATTGTGGTTTCCTTGCAATGATAACAAGACAATGGGCGGCGAAAAAGAATAAAAATAATAAATAAACGAAAATAATACATTTCTCCGAGTGGCAATCGAACCCTCCAACTTGGCGCTTACAATCAGACGACTACTTACACAGCCACGATCTATAGTCTTACATAAAAAAATCTCACAGAAATTCATTTCAAAACTAACAACCAATTATTATAAACAAAATAAATATCACACAGTAAAATATAATACAAAATAATATCATATTACCAATTTAAAAGTAACTTTCTTTGCAGCTGGATCGATGTACGACGCGGCGAATGAGTCAGTGACTTTGCAACTAGCGGAACTCGTATCTAACTCGCCTATATCACAGTCCCTGGCTATATCGAGTTCGGGGGCGAGGCTGGCCTTGCCCGCCGCCGGGGTAGCCCTTTCGATTCCAGAAGGCGCACTTAGTAGGGGACGTCGAGAGCAAATATATGTTGCTGTTGTGAAAGATGACAGATACAGATATAGATTGGGGAAAGGTAATTTGTTTTTTTTTCATAAAAGAATGTTGTGTTGTGACACTGCGTTTTTTCATATATTGGCAATACCATAATAAAACATTTTTTATATTTAACCATAGAATATGAATTTGTCAACTGATTGTAAGACATATATTTTTTTGATTCATGTTGTTTACCACATATAGCAGGGTGGGGAGAGGGAATCTAGAGTTAAAGCATCCCATTCCCCACTTTCTGCTGAATTTTCGAGCTTTTGCCTGTAAAATGGCGAAATTCACAGTCCTGTTTCGTCTACCAGTCCCTCTGGTGGAAATGAAAATAAATTAAACATAATCATTCATCCGAATGAGGATCAAACCCACAGCCGTCGCATTTACATTTGAACGATGCCGCATTGTACCACTACGGTCTCAATATGCGGCTATAGATAAAAAAAATATTAAATATAAACTTAAATTGTGTTTCGTTGGTTTTAAAGATAAAAAATAAACAATACCACATGATCTATTTGTAAATCATTCAAGTGATTATCTATCATTAGTCATGCCATACTTTATTAAGGCTACCTATTCTCTTAATTACTATTCTAATGATAGACTATTTTTTTATCTATGTTATTAGAACATGAAACTATTATTTCGTGTTCTAAAGACGACTTTTTATTCACGACAATCAAAATAGAAAAACCAATACAAAACCTATTAAAAGTTTTAATTTACAATCTTTAAAATCATTTAATAATAGTTCTTATTTTTTATTTAATCTTGAAAGAATAATTGCTAGCTTGCAAGGAACTATAAATATACTGCGAATATTCAACGATAGCATCTCATATCAAAAAAAAAATCAAAATAAACCTAGACTTAAACTATAAAGAAGTCCAAACTATTAACCGTCTATGTAATTACAATGTGAAAACGAAACGAGTAATTTATGCAATATAATATCCAGCAAGCCTCGGGGCGGATCTCCATACATTTTGTTGAAATAATTTTTTGCCCGCAGGTATCACGCAGCTGAGCCCAGTAGTTAAATGCGGTCCGCCGCGTCTCCAGCTTAACAAGTCGGTTATACTTCAAATACCACACTGCGCCAGTCTCAAACATGGTTTCTGGAACCTCGCTTTATACGCGATCGATCATAACACGGCGAAGACTGACACACAGCCGCAGTGGAAGAAAGTTGTGAGTCTCGGCCAGGAGACCATAAACACGCCGGTGTTCACGCAACTGGACAGTGACAAAATATTCCTCGTTACGGACATGCTGTCCACATTTGTTCTTGTCGGTGAAAGCTTTAACGGGAAAGCGGTAAAGACACTCCAATTAGCCGTGTACGCACCTGCGTCGCTAAGTGATAACTGCTCCGAATATACTATACGCTTATATGTGTTTGAGGATACGCCGTGCGCCCCATATTACTGTCAAGAACAGGAGAAGAAATTGGGTGGTGTTTTATTGGAGCGCCCGAAGACACTCTTGTTCCAAGATGGCGGTTCAAATTTATGCCTGAACTTGGAACATTTGAGTCCTGGATGGAAAACTAAACCTGGTGTAGCTCACCAGGAAATTCCTTTTAACCACGTATGGGGATCCAACTACAACGCATTACATTGTAGTTTTACCTTAGACAGGACCTACGACTGCGACAACATAGACTTTAGTATCTCCGCGTGTCAGAGAACTAATCCGTCATACAAACAAACATTCCGAATATCGGTAGACGAGTTACGAAGCCGCTCGCCGCGGGGTCGCTCTCCAAGGGAATCCCAGCGAAGTTTTAACATAACGGAAAACCTCCTCGAGTCGAGAATGTGTCGGAGCGACGACGGGAGCGACACTAAACGCAACGTGACAGTGAACGAGACCGGCGTGAACGAGTGCGCCGAGAGCACGTTCAAACTGAGTGTGCGGGTTAAGAGGCAGCTTTGCGCCATCCTGGACCCCCCCAACGCGCGCGGCAACGACTGGCGCGCGCTGGCGGCGCGGCTGGGGGTGGACCGTTACACGACGTGGTTCGCCACTAAGGGCTCGCCCACGGAGGCCATCCTGGAGCTGTGGGAGTGCCGCGAGCGCGCGCCCGCCGCCACCGCCGCGCTCGCCGCCGCGCTGCGCGGCATGGAGCGCCACGACGCCGCCGACCTGCTGCACGGACGACCCTCCTGGTTATGAATTCCTAAATAATTTGTGTTGCCACTTTAGAAACTAAAATAACTGGAAAATTACTTAAACTTTACACATACACACAATAAAAAACTTAAATTGTTACAATTTAAAATGAAAAAATATATTTAATTGTGATTTTTTTTCACTACTGGCAACACTATTTACGAGTGAATGTTAAATACAGTGTATTACGTATGTACGTTTGTTAGTAAGTATACATATATAATAATGTAGGGTAAATGTTATTTAGAATGAATAGTTTTTGTGGGCGATCGGCCTAATTTGTAAAATCGTGTTAGCTTATTTTTTAAAGCTATATCTATGCTGTAGATAAGCGAAGATAAATTATATAGTAGCAATAATAGTGCCTAATTAATGTCTTATAAAGAATATTCAACATATTGAAGTTGAATCACAGTTGTTTTGTTATTTTTATAATGTATTTGTATGAGTGTTCATTGTATCGAAAATTTATAACTTCACGTTTTTTTTTTTTTCATTTAGTTCATATTTTTTAATAAAAATGGCTTAAAAAGTGCCAAATGAATGAATTTTTGACGATAATTTGTTTTATCACCGAGTTTTCAGCTGTCTTACAATTTATATTTTTTCTATGAATCTTGAATACGAACGATCACAATAAAAAAGTACTTTTCTATTCACCATTATTTAACAGTGGAATTATTATTTATTGAGATACAAAAAATTTAAACTTATAGATCTTACTTATATAACTTTCACTAAATAGTCACTGCCCACAAATATCCTAGCCAAATGAAAATGTTAAGACCGAAACATTTTATATTGTTTTTAGTAAATTAGCTTTTTCACATGATAAACATTAAGAATTTTTAAATATCTTCTCACATAGCAGTAAAATCTAAGATTTTTTTTTAGTAATTTAAATCTTATGACCTTATTTTAAATGTATGTTATTTTTTACTATGAATTATATGACTATAATGGATGGCGATAAAAATCCGGTGGACATTCAAATATATTTCAGCAAAAGTCCCATCACCATGTTTAGTCAAAAATAATGTCATGATGAGAAACATATCGTCAATATTTTCTGCGTCACGTCAAAAATATACTAATATAATAAATAAATCATTTGCTTACGTCATTGTATATGACAATTTGTACTCAAAGGCTGGACCTAGGCTAAGAGCCTATAAATGGAACAATACGTTGAAATATATTTGACAGTCTACACAGAACTGTTAAAATCTATAATTTTGGCTGAAACCATTTTATATCTAAATATATAATATAACCTTAACATATGTATATAATGTTATAGATTGTAAATACCTGTATCGCATTTTAAACGTAGTACTGCAGAATCTTTTAGAAGGAGGAAAACCATGATTTTGTATGTAAAATTTGTCACCACTGTAGACTATATATATTTTTGTTAACGTGATGACTATTAAATAAATGGATCTGTGATAATTAAAATAATATGAAATAAATTATGTTTAACTGTGCAGTTCTTTTTGTTTTATTTATTAAATACTTCATATATATATTTTGTTGATTATATTAAAAAATGTTTTTGCTCTTTAGTCTCACACAGTATTCGGTATGTAGTTGGGTAGATAAAGAGAACTTAGTGGTAAGAAACTCAGTTCTCTACTCAATGCACATTTTTGTTACATTGTTTCTTTAGTGGCGTAGCTCAACGCCGCAAAAATAATGAATTTCCTCGAATCGGAATTGGACCTACAACCGTTGCATTTAAAATTAGACGCTTTGCCGCCTCACTGTAACGGCCTTAAAAATAATTATATTTATTTCATTATAATCTTATATTTGTATAAGCTTATTCTATAGAAGTGATGAATAGAATATTTATTTATTCCTCTAGAATAATTATTCATATTATTTACTCTACACTCTCAATGACAATACTGAACGTTAAACATTTTTCCATAGCATTAACATAACCAATTATCCATCTCCGAACAGTCGTCCGGCGAGCTTCTCTGGTACACAATAAAAGCACAAGAATCAAGCGTACAGTTCAGAAAGCTTTTCAACAAGCCGAGCTTCGAGTTAAAACTCATAGGGTCTATGAGGTCGACAGGCGTAGAAATTACTAAATCGACCGTGACGACACTCACATAGACACGTCCCTATTATAGTTTTTTTTTTTTTTTTTTTTAAGTTTACGTTTTGAAGCGTAGTTAAAATTTGTTTTTTTTTTATTTGTTATATACAACTTACCTGTTGTTATAGTTACCGCAGGGCAACCAAGAGGCCGACTGTAGGCGGTTGTACGTAGGAATCGTGCGTTCTATGGCCTGTGTGGGCATTGGACATGACGGCCGGCACTCTCGCCATTCTGCGCAAGCCGCAGAGGGCGATAGCCGTCAGAGTCGTCCGCGGGTATCGCACGATTTCCTACGAGGCGGCTTGCGTCTTGGCCGGATCACCGCCATGGGACCTAGAGGCGAAAGTACTCGCGTCATTATATCGATGGCGCGAGGAAGAGCGGGCACGGGGCTCGAGCCCGGTGCAGCGGGAGATCGCGCTGCGCCGAGTGAAGCTCCGTCAGATTCTGGTGGCGGAATGGCGGCAAAGGCTTCTGCGCCCTACCGCCGGCCTCGCTACCGTTGAGGCGATCCGACCTGTACTCGAGGACTGGCTCGGGAGAAGGCACGGCTCCCTGTCATTTAGGATGACGCAGGTGCTGTCGGGGCACGGTTGCTTCGGCAAGTACCTGTGCCGCATAGACAGAGAGCCGGACGCTCGGTGCCACCACTGCGTCCATTGCGAGGAAGACACGGCGCAACACACGCTAGCCGAGTGTGTAGCTTGGGCGGAGCAGCGCCGTGTCCTCACAGATGAAGTAGGGGGCGATCTGTCGCTGCCTGCCGTAGTGCGGAGGATGGTTGGTAGCGTTGAGTCTTGGGACGCGGTGGCGTCCTTCTGCGAAGACGTGATGTCCAAGAAGGAAACTGCGGAAAGGGAGAGGGAGATCTTGATTCCCTTTTCCGGCCGCAGAAGGCGCACAGGACGCAGGAGAAGGGCTGACAACGCCCTTTTCCGGCCACCATGAATGGGTCTAGGGGCGATGGACTTGGGGAAGTCCTCGCCCCCTATTCGATAGACCCGTGTCGTAGGTACGCGCGGGTGTCGACGCGCGCCTCTGAGACGATGCACGAGTTAGCCTACCATCTCGCTAACCCGCGCAGGAGACGAGGCCAGGACAGACCCGGCCAGCACTAGTGAGGGGCTGCGGATGAATGTGGACTCCCGCGGCCCCGCGCTCACGTGCGAGGTGACACCGGGGTGGTTTTAGCCGGTAAGAGTCCGGCACGCCCCTCCGTCTTTCCTAGGCGGAGGCAGTCCATGAGGATTTCCCCCCGTAA
>JAATLQ010038249.1:0-13320 GCA_013421005.1 Heliconius erato x Heliconius himera
CGGGGCAATAAGTCCGAGGTTAGGGGGTGGGTCGTGATGAAGACTGCATGGGTGCTGAGCATTCAGCAACTCCTGGAAGTAGCTTCTCCACCTCTCCTTCACAGAGGCATGATTACAGAGCAGCGTGCCCTGGGAATCTCTGACGCAAAGACATTTTGCGATATCTTGCGTCGCTTTATCCCGGGAACGTGCCAGTTTGTAAATGAACTTCTGCCCCTCCACAGTTTCAAGTTTGTCATACAGTGGTGACAAACTCTCACTGCGGGCTCTGGCTACAGCTCTTTTTTTTTTAATATTATATCTATATTTTTTAAATTATTATTTAAAAAATATAGATATAAAATTTGTTTATATTCGATGCATTTATTTAGCAGTCATAGTAGAGGCGGCTGCTTGTAGGTTCGATCTCCACTCGAGAAAATGAAATATTTATTTAAAATTATATTTCCATTTCTTCGCTCTGGTGTCAAGGCAAAGTGCGGCGTTGAGTTCCGCCACTTAAAAAGCAATGCCTCTAGAAATCGGCGGTAAGTGGCGAGCGGAATGTCTTAACACTATGTTCCCTCTGCCTACCCTGCTGTGTGCGGGATACAGCGTGAAGCTGATTAAAGATTAAAGGTTAAAGTTATGTATTAGGTTTGTTTCTGAATTCTTATTGAATTTTAGTTTAGAGACTGACTTTTATAAACATTTCCTTTTTCAAATCTAATATAATTAACTACAATTATTTTGATGTTTTATAATTTTAGGCCGTGGTAACGCAGTGAGACAGCATTTGACACTAACTGTGTCGATTATGAGTTCGGAATCGAACGCTTGGGGGTCTTGGGGGAATGATTATATTAAAATTATTTTTAATACTCCACTCACATAGGCAAAACGCGGAGTTATACCCCGACACTCAAAACGCAATGTCTCGAATTCTAGTCAAAGGTGGGGAACGAAGTATCTTAAAACTAGGGGTTCTCTGGTTTATCTGTCCTCTAATACCTTTTACGACCTGATGTCAACGTACCGTAAGACAAGTTAGTGGATTCGACAAAACAAAAGATGTATAAAAATTAGAACAAATAGAAAAATGAGGAAATGACTCACTATATTTCTCTGTCTTCATAACCTTATTAACGTGCTTAAGAATGAGAATATCTTTAAAAAATATTAAGACGTTTCTTAATATACAATACAATACGCCATAGAAAGTGATTATGTAAACCGACAGATGGTCTTCCGGTTCAAATGTCAAAAATAATGTGAGATGCAATCGAAAATGTAATGATTAAGCGTTATTTACAGTCAATGTTTTATTTTTAGCAAGAGATTTTGTGTATTAATACTTCCAACTTCATACTGAGTTTTATATATTCATATGATGTGCATACGTACCGCCTGAATTTGCCTCACTACGTGTAAAGTGGTGGAACTCAACGCCGCACTTTGCCATTACTATAGCAGAGAAATGAAAATAATTCACTACCTCGACTGGAGATCGAATCCACAGTCAGATGCTGTCACATTGCTCCATGAAGACTTCTATTAAAGCTTGCAATTGCAAACTAAGCTACTTAATTATGTTTATAATGTGAAGGTTTTTTTTTAAGATTATTTTAAAAAAAGTTCTGACTTCCTTTCTTAGTTTCCACCTAATTTTCGAGGTGTTGCGTGTTAAGTGGCAGAAGTCAACGCCAGAAAAAGTGAGAATTGAACCTACAACATATATCTTACGCTGTACTCTTATGCCACTGTGATCTTATAAATGATACCAAAAAACGGTTTTTTTTTTAAGTATACATTTTACAAATACAATAATAATTATTATGAATAATAGTTGAAATACCGCTATGTGCCGTTTTTACACAGAATTTGTGTTAATAGCATTTCAAAATCTTTTAAGATCGTAAACGCCAAGTAGAGTATTGTGTTTTAATATTTTGTACAGTTTTAATTCCAAAGTTTATAAAAAAAAATCAGCTTCACGCTGTATCCCGCACACAGCAGGGTAGGCAAAGGGAACCTAGTGTTAAGACACTCCGTTTTCTACTTTCTGCGGAAATCTGGAGGCATTGCGTGTTGAGTGGCAGAACTCAACGCCGCGCTTGACACCAGAGCGAAGAAATATAAAATATAATTTCATCTCCTCGAGAGAGGATCGAACCCACAACCAGTCAGTCGGTTTTACAGTCACGCTGTGCCCCTAGTTTGTAATGGAATGATAGTTAATATTTCTTTCTCTCTTTCTTTATTATATGAAAAAAATATTGAATAACTGACCACATCCCACTGCCAATACTACTCAACGAAGTAAGCTGAAATTTAGCATATAAGCTTATTAGGGACAAAATGGCCTGATTTTTCAACTGGAATGGAAAATATATACAAATGTAGGTTTAAGAGTTATAAAGTTCACATAAACGAAATTATAGATAACACATAATATATTATAAAAACTTATAAAACTAAAAGAAAGCCATTAACACACAACTTGGCCACACGTCCATCAAATATTTAACTCAAATCACAATTGCTCGATCTAGTTCATCCAAAAATAACTGTAACATAAAATAAAGTAAAATATATATTTTACTTTTTCATATATATAAAAATATTATCTATAATGAAATATTTATTAAAATTTATATTTTCGTTTCTTCGCTCTGGTATAGAATCAAAGCACGGCGTTGAATTTTGCCACCCAACACGCGATGCCTCCAGACATCGGCGGGAAGTAGGAAACAGAGTGTTTTAACACTATGTTCCCTCTGCCTAAAGTAGGCAGAGTTAATATATAAAAAATTCCCACAACCGATATAATTGCACAACGATTAAGGCGTATAACATGACATCACGAATGCAGTGAAAAGGAAAGTATAAAGTGTATAGAGATCGAAAGTATTGTAGAGCCAGCGCCGGTCTTAGACCACTGACCCACATTATGTGATATAACAATAATATAATACGTTATATTTTATGATACGTTCTCGTAATACTTTTTATTAAGTGGTCATGATTGTACCAATATTGGAAAGAGTTGATGCTTAGCTTAACTTTTGTTTTATGTTAGAAATATCTATTATGATGCTGTCATAAATTACTAAGCCGGTCAAGTGCGAGTCGGACTCGCCCACCGAGAGTTCCGTACCAGTTTCAGAATTGTATGTACACTTATTACTATAGTCTAAATAATAAACAAACAAAAGCAGAGGACAGCCACGTATTATTGAGTTCCTTCAACCTCTTGTTAGAAGCATAAAACTCTATTTTCTATGATTTATAAAATAAATTAAATTCACATTTATATAGCAGATGTGCATATATCGCCTACACGAGCAGGAAGTTGGCGCAATATTTATAATATTCTGCATTATTTACAAGTTAATACCAAGATATTAATAAATCTATAATGAAGTAGGAAGTGCTTAAACACAACTTGTGTTTTAACACAACAATAAAAATATGACAACATTGCTGTGACCGTTTTTTGCATTTATACAAAGTAATAATGGTGGAATAATCCATTTACCTCCTTGTATAATATTTTTTAGTTTTGGTATATAAAAATATAGGAGTTATTTTAATGTTTTTGCATTGTTAGTTGATTATGTTAATTTATCAACTACGATTGCAAAAATATTATTATTATTCTTTGTTGATATATCCACTTCAGATAATTGTGGCTTTAATGAAATTTTAATATAGAGGCTTTTATTTTTATTTTTCATAATGAAAATAAAAAGTATGAAGCGAAAAATGCAAAAAGAAATAATCTATCTATATCTAAGAACACTCATTTATACCAAAAATGTGGATGAGAAAAAATACAGAAAGTGTTTTTTCTCTCTTATTTAATTTATATCATTCTTCAGCAAAAAATAAAGAGTCATGAGTTTGTACTAGATTTTGTTCTTAAAAGAAAAAACAAAGCCCAACTTATAGACACAAATCTGGACAATCTAGCCATTGATTTTAATTTCTTTAATAAAATACATAATGTCCTAATCCACATTAAACAAATTAGACTTGAATCACACGTTACATGCCATGGAGCTAACTACATAAAAACAATTTTAAATCATTAATCATATATACACCAATAAATAATTAAATATTAAAGTTTTGACAACTGTTACAAAAGCCTAACAGCCAAAGGTCACGGCTCCGATCGTGACGAAACGGACAGACGGACTGTAGTGTATGAGTAGTACAATACTTAGTCTTAAAACCGGACTTCCGATTACTAAATAAGGGTCGATGTTTATTTTTGGATAACTCGTTTTGTTTTCCATATAAAGATTCAGATTTTTTATTTGATTGACATGTGAGAGTGATGCGTGTGTAAATAAGATTTAAATCCTATTCAATTGTATGCAATAAGTGTAAGTTCAAATCTAACTCGTGAGAAGAATAATTTTTATCAAGTGATGTTTTCCATTTTAATTATTTAAATAAAGTACGACGTTTGGTTCCGCAGCTAGCACGTAATATCTCTTAAAAAAATAGATAGTGAAACTTAGTATAGTATTTATATATGTCAATAGATTTTGTTTACCCGCCGAGCAGAGTGCGGAAGATGTACAAAATTAAAAAATCAACAGATCTTATCAAATCAAATCATTTATTACTACTATTCATTATCATGTTAATTCTGTGAATACAAAACAAATAATTTATAAATTGATAACCAATTAAAATCAAACATTATTTATCTGTATCTCGTAAATGGTTAAATTAATTGGCAATCTGTGCAAATACATAATAATTTGTGCAAGTAGTGACGCAATCCAACATGGCGGTCTCGGAAGCGGGAAGGAACGTTATGTCACTGTTGTTGCGTGACTGAAGTAAGGGAGAACGCCTATTCAAGATAATTTCTAGACCATGAGAACCTGATATTAGTGCTTGTGATGGATTCCAGTCGTGGTTAAAAAGTTGCATAAATTAATTTAATATGAAGCGTTCTAGTACTTTTTGCATACATAAGAATAATAGTGACGCAGCGGTACAGTATCTAACGGTGAATGACAGTCGTGGGCTCGGTTCCAACTAGGGGAATTGAATTATTTTTATTTGGAATTTGAAGACAAAAGGTGGCGTTGAGTTCCGCTAATCAATACGCAATCAATCAATACAATCTCGAAAATAAAGAGAGTAATGCTTAAAACAGTTAACATTAGGTTTCCTCTGCTTACTTTGCTATATATATGAAACAGCTTAAAACTTTTTATTTGTTTATGTAAGGTTTTTTTAAATCTTCCTTTTAAAACAGAAAAAGAAGTCTTTACATTTTCTGACACAAAGAGGTTGACATACTTAAGTAATCTGATTTTTTTCATCCGACCAATGACTACTAGCGAATATCATGTTGATTACGTCAGTAAGCTTTAAAAAATTTATTATTAATTTTATTTCGTTAATGTAACACTTCCTGAGAGCGGATATGTCAATTTTGTAATCGTTGGCAAATAATTCATTTAATATTCATACAATAAAAACGATGTATATTTTTTATGTTTATTTTTTTAAGTTAAATATTACTAGCACCGAGAACACAACACACGAACGTTAATACAATACATTGATTTTACATGCAATAACTTTTCTTTTATACCACTTACAACTAAAATATATCTACAGTTTTGTGGAAAATAGCATATTTAAACTCACAAGGTTATAAATCAATTAAATCCTTTAAATTATATTCTTACAGGTAGTTTTTTTTTATATTTTTGTCTCATCTTTTAAACGAATAACAGTTCAATGTATAAAATATTGTCATATCCCATCCAGGTCTGTAAAATGTGAATTGAAGATGCAAGATAAGAAAAAAATACCGAAGATTTTGTATGTAATAAAGCGGAAAGCATTATTGTTTGTATGTCTTACGTTTTGATTATAAAAGTTAAAGGCCGTCGAAGCTTTGTGTCAGGTCAATTGCAGATTTTATTTAATTTAGTAAGGTTACTAATAATAATATTATTAATAAAAAGATCCTAGCGTTAACTTATTCCGTTCTCCGTTTTCCATTTTGTTTACTTAACGCTGACTCTTGCATAGCAGAGTAGGTAGAGGGAACATGGGAATCCAATATTGAAACGCTGTTCCTATTAAGACACTTCGTCCCTCAATTTCTGCCGAATTCTGGAAGCATTGCGTGTTAAATGGTAGAACTTAACGCTGCGCTTTGCCTCGTTACTGGAGCGAGGAAATTAATATATTAAACATTTCATTTCTTCGAGTGGAAATCAAACCCACAACCTTTAGCGTTCACAGTCTCACGCTTGCGCTCCTGCGCCTCTACTGGCCTGTAACCATTTTAGAGATAGAGTGGTGGAACCTAATCCATATTTTGACTTAATTGGCAGGAAAAATACAAATCACTCATCAACCGATATTGATAAATAGTCATTATGATATTTTTATAATTATTACACAATATATAATATTTTTTTGATAATTATTGCGGAATAACTGATATTTACTTTGGAAATTAAGTATTTATGTAGCGGCGTAGTCTGATCCCTAAACATGGTGTACATTTAAATGTCTGGACAGTATACGGCAACGACACTGCTCAATAACAAATAAGAAACGTTAAAAGCCAAAGGCCTAAACTAGTATAATTTTATGAAACAGTTTTACAGTATAATTTACAAATTTTTTTTCGCATAAAATGTTCTGTTAACATAATTTGATGTCATGTCGAATGTCGTTCAGATGATTCCACCTTAAATTATTACTTTCGACCGAATTCCGTAATAATAATAATCTTAAAGAAATTTAAGTACCGGCGCCAAATTGAGATTGTACTTACAATGTATGAGGTAAAATTGAGGAAGTAAACTATATTTTCTGTATATAAGTTATAAATAATTGAATTATTTTGGATTTAACGAGTTTGAATGTGGTGAACTATAAAATAAAAAACCTTTTGTTTTTTTGTTCGTTCCCGTTTAAATATAGAGAAATATCCTCTAATCAAATACATTCACTACGGAACCCAAACATGACAATTTTTATGTTTAGCCTTTCTTTTATTATGTATGTTGTCTGTTTGTGCCTGAGTAATAAAAGATTTTTCATGTTTTTTTTAAATTCATGCTATATTCTGCATGTAGTATAGAGTCTAAGACATTCCGCTTCCCACTTTCCCCGAATTCTGTAGGCACTGCGTGTTGAATGCAGAACTCAACGCCACGCTTGGAATAAATGGAAATATCCCACAACTTGTGCCGTTTTCAATTACACACTTGTGCCCCTGCGACGACTTTATATGCACTGTATAATAATAAAAATAAATAACTAACATGTTCTTTCAAATTTTATAAACTGCAATATTTATTTATTTTCAGTTTTAAATATGTATTTTTAACTAAAACGCACTTTATCCACAGTATGAAGTTAAATGAAAATGAAATAAATCTCAATAAAATATTACTCAAAACTACGTATAATACTGTTAGTAACATATAATACTGTTAGTAACAGTATTATATGTCAAAAAAGACATAGAAATATGTAGTACGATAATATAAAACTTTTCTGTTTATTAATGAAAAAAATATTAAAGATCTGTCTGTCGTCTTCTCTGTCCACAGTCCACACTCTTGCCCTTTACCCAGTAACACAAATAAAGGTGTAAAAACACATGTTTTCTGCAATAACTGCTGTTAGTCACGCTGACTAAATACTACTTTGAATGCACTATTATCTATAGTTTAAACGTCATGAATAGTTGTCTGTATTAAAGGTTACTTATATTACTACTGTAAATTGGCTGATTACGTTACTACTATAGTAGCTTGTATGTTAAATCGACGTTCTAATTTTATTCAATTCTATATATATAATGTGTATTTGTCAGTGTGTCTATTTATATCTTAAATACTAAGAAAATATAACTTTTAATGAATCTGATGGTAATCTTTTCGTTAGCTAATAAAGAAAATGTTTCACTCTAATTACATTAAAAATGAAACTTATCAGTTTAGAAAATATATCAATTCTTTAACAATGAATTAATCTGTAGATTTATTTAATTTTTATGTTTTTTAACCACGTCGAGTGTTCTAATACAGGTAACTAGTAAATTATTATTAAGTAAATAAATAAATAAATCAGCTTCACACTGTATTCCGCACACAACATGGTAGGCAGGGGTTATTATGTTAAGACACTCCGTTCCCTATTTTCTGCCGAAATCTGGAGGCATTGCGTGTTGAGTGGCAGAACTCAACGCCTCGCTTTGCCACGACACCAGAGCGAAGAAATGGAAATATAAATTAAAATAAATATTTCATTTCCTCGAGTTGGGATCGAACCCACAACCAGTTGGTTTTACAGTCACACTTTGTGCCTCTGCGCCACGACTGGCCTCAATTATTTTTAAGTAATTCTATTAAATTAAAAAATGATGACTGCAGTAAATTTTAATGCATTGCGTGGCTCTAAAACAAATTTCGAATGTACTATGTAACTATACAAGTTTCGTTCGTGGTAAATATTTAATTTATGTTATATGTACATTGGTAGCGACAGACACTGACATTGGGTGTGAACAACTTGCGCGTGCAACGAATTTTAATTTGCACTAACCGTTTATAAACCGTTGATTTCTTCTAAATTGATTTAATATGATATATCATATTTATATATTTATTTATTATATTTTTTACATAAAGATTTTTTTTATTGATATATTGTAGTATAGTACTAGAATGATTTAAATTATAGATCACTTTTTGAAAACGTATAAAAATTTGCAAGTAGAGGAACTTGAACCCACACCTCTTGGAAACCGGCCAATGGTTTGTCGATATTTAATATCTTTAAGCTTACTATATCCCGCATATAGCAGGCATGGGAAGGGATCCCATATTCCATGACTCCAACATTGCTTATTAAGTGGCGGAACTCAACGCCGCGCTTTGCTTCGTTAATCTGTGTATGTATATGTATTAATTACATAAACATACACAGATAAGCCAATGTTGAATAGGCTGTAAACTCTTAACTCATGGCCGTATAAGCATATAAAAGAAAGTTATTGACAGTTCTGACAAGTTCACGACACACGGAAACGGGAAGTCTATTGTTTCATTTCGTTCCCGTTATACGTGTCAGGGTTGAGTTTTATCAGTTTCTGCTCAGGCGAGTCCAAAAACCAAGGTGAGACAAAGATCTGTTATACACACGTCAGTGGAAACAATACATTTATGTATCTAATGGGCATATTATGCTTGAAATTTATTCAAATGTCCATTATGTAAGGTTGAATAGATATTGCATACAGTTTGCTGTATTTATTTTACTTGTAAATATTTGTCAGAGAAAATTACATAAGTAGCCATTACATCTTATTTCAATCTCTTATATTTTTATTAATTTTAGCTTCACGCTGCCTCCTGCATATTGTAGGGTAGGCAATGGGAACCTACTGTTAACAACATCCGTTCTTATTAAGACACTTCCGTTCGTCACAATTCTGGAGGCATTGTGTGTTGAGTGACAGAACTCAAGGCCGCAATGTCAATATTTTATATAATTTTAATATAAAGTTAATACGAATTAAAAAGCTTCGAATGACATTTTAAGAAATAATTCTTATCCTACATATATATATATATACATAAGTATGCAATATTAAAAATAAACATACACAATATAAAATACAGTAAAACATATTAAATTCCATCGGATGTATTTGTATTTTTATTTCTCCCGTCACGATCTTGCACCTTATTGTGAAAAAAGAATACGTAGTCAAATAAAAAAAAAAACAGGCGGGTCTTTGCCCTTTCGTTATTTTCCATGGACATTCGAAAGGATCCGTCATTGTAGCGAACGACCAGCTTAATAAGAACTCTGCTAATATTTGCCAGTTTCTGAAGCATATTGCTATCTTATCATATTTAATAATAAATCGTAAGCAGATTAATTATGGGTTCGAAATCAAATCGTTTCGGTTTAATTCCACTTCTAGTCTCCACATAAATATTGAAAAAAAAAATGCTGTTTGCTGTCAAACAGCATTTTTTTGTCTTCTATATTAATGTTTTTTTTTTATTGACGAATGCATTTAACAATACAGAACCTAAAACAATGATTTTTAAAAAAAATGTCCGTTTGTGCGTTTATGCACGCTAATCTCGGAAATGACAACATATTGAAGTGCAGTTTTCATTAATTAATTTTGGTAAACTTCTCTTAAAATTGAATTGTTATTTTTTTATCAGCTATTAATTAAAAAGTGATGCGACCGCGTCGCTAATTTTTTTTATTATAACGTCATTGGCTACTGGTCAATAAAAGTAACCTAGGCATGATGTATTCATAAGTAGAAACGAAAAGACGTAGTATTTTGTCACTGGTTTGTCTCCTGACGCCATATTTAATTAACGCTGTATCCCGCATTTAGCAGGGTAGGCAAAAGAAACCTAGTGTCAAAATACTGTTCCCAACTTTCCTCCGAGATTTTCGAGGCACTGCGTGTGGAGTGGCGGTCTTCAACACAGGGTTGCCTTGATACCAGGACAAGGAAATGAAAATAATAATAAATAAAAACTCATTCCCGAGTGGAGATTGAACCCACAATCGTCGCATTACAGTCACACTCTTGTGCCCCTGCGCCACGAAGGCTCTATATATAATATTTTATTTTATGAATTATATCGAATTATAGTTAATAAGATATTATGTAAGTATTTTAAGTAGCTGCATCTAGTCGGTGCTTTATTTCGCAATGCAGAGCTCAAATTACGATGGCTTGGTTTATGTTTATTTTTTGGTTTCTACAATATAAAATATAAATACATACATGTATCACTCATTTAACATTTACATGGAAACCAGTCTTTTGATTAAATATCACAATTTACTATAAGCTTAAATTTTTAAATTCATATATATACAAACGTATAAATACTTATTTAAAATATTTTATGAGGTTGTTCAGTACAATGTGGCTACATTTTAATTTTAAGTAGGCATATCCTTGTATAGAGTTGATAGTAGATATATTTAAAAAAATAATAAAAATCAGCTTCACGCCGCTCCTAGCAGGGTAGGTGGAGGGAACCTAGTGTTAAGACACTCCATTCCCCACTTTCCGCCGAATTTTGGAGGTATTGCGTGTTGAGTGGCGGAACTCAACGCCACGCTTTGCCTCGTTACTAGAGCGAACCAACAACCTGTCGTTTACAGTCGCACGCTTTTGCCCCTGCATCATGACTGGCCTCTACATTCCTGTGTATGTATGTATATTGTAAAGTTCTAAAATGAATATTTTTATTTTATAATTTTCTTAAACCCTTCATTATAGTGGCATATATTGCTGTGCTCAATATATGAAGCATACTATGACATAAATTATTTAACATTTTCCAAGTGTTTTTCAGATACTAAAAGAAAGGAAATTGAGACTGGAAGACCGTCTAATAGGTGAGGTTTCGATTTCTGCTAAGTAAACGTTTTTGTTAAAGCTCCTAAATATTTTTCAATTTAATAACGTAAAACGCCTCTGTTATTCATAGATTAAAAACATGTCTATGGAATTTTAATAATGTCCCTTAATTCAGTACATCAATAAATCTATACATAATTTATTCTAAAGAAAACGTATCCTGTTGAAGTTAGCCGACAACTTTCTTATGCACAGGATATTGCTTGAAATAAAAGTTTGTCCATAGCTTTTATAAAGACATTCATATTAAAGAAACCAGTTGTGGCGCAGTGGCACAACCGTGTGACTGCAAACGCGACAGGTTGTGGTTGGTGAGGTTCGATTCCCACTAGAGGTAATGAAATATTTAATATTTTCACTTTCGTCGAGACAAAACCGGGGCGTTGACTTCCTCCACGTTACACGCAATGCCTAAAGAATTCGGCGGATAGTGGGGAGTGGAGTGTCTTAACACTAGGCTCTTCTCCCTACCCTGCTACATACGGGATAAGGCTACAAAAAGCTTTTTTTCAGCATATGTAGCAAGGTAGTCAAGGAGAGCCTGGTATGGACACTTCATTCTTCACTCTTTGCCACGCTACTGAAAACTTAGCCGGAGCGGAAAATTTAAATAGTTAATTACCTCGAATGAGAATCAAACCCCCGAACATCACATGTACGTCGTCCCACTACGACGCTATGATTATTTAGATTAATTAGGTATATCTTATAAGTCTTATCTATAGTGTTTCACACATTAGTATTTAAGGAAAAGTAATAATATTTTATTGAAAATGTGAGGACGGAAAATGATAATTATTAACGTATTCATTCGTATATAAAAAGTGTATTAATATTAGAACCAATATTGTTAAATGAGTAAATTGAAATTAGCCACTTCGCACCCTTAAATAAGTCGACAGTAGTTCTTTTGTTCTGGAGAAAATGCGATCAAATTAAAACCGAGATATACAAACATATATCTAAGGTATTTCTTAATATATGTATATGTTGTATTTCTTAATATATATGTAGACATTGTCGTGATGCGGTTGTTATTATCTGTATATCTCACAAACTATAATTATGATTTCATATTCTGATCACGAGATATCTATACTAATATTATAAAGCTGAAGAATTTATTTGGTTGAAGGCGTTCATCTCGGGAACCAATGGTTCGAATGGAAAAATTCTCTTAGTTAATGATGAGATGGTTAAGGCTGAAATATGAAAAAAAAGTATAAAAATTAAAAACAAATTGAATGTCAGCCTTATAGAACACGAAAATGACATAAAAGTCACTGTTTCTTGCCAGCCTATAATTTATATCTCTTTTGCTAGTTTCCCTCTGCCTACCCCGTCATATGTGAAATACAGCGTGTAACTACTATTTATTCCAAAAATGACAATTACTAAAATACTTATTAAGAAAACGTATAAGAAATCGAACGTAGCGGGATTTGAACCCGCGCCTCTTTGGAAGAAGAAGAAGCGCGGGTTCAAATTTTTCTACGTTTTCTTAATAAGTATTTTTCTTTCTTAAGTGTGGAATAACACTTTAAAAACGTTAAAAAAAATACAATTACTATCATAAAATTGAAACAATTAAACATTAAAGTTATTGCTATGCGGCCAACGTGATACTTTAAAATACCGAATCGATGGTGAATGACAAACGTCTAATCCAGTCCAAGAGCAAATCCGAAGGTTTCCAATGAAATGAAATAGGTTTGCGTAATTACTGTACCGTAGCTGCGCTTTGTCATAACGGGTGTAATGTATTGTACTAAGATAGACTAGAAAATTATTTCATATTAATTATTTATATATTATTGAAATATAAGTATTTAGATAAAAATATTGAAATAACATTAAATAAAAAATTT